>RDPX01000195.1:298998-411871 GCA_003991215.1 Morbakka virulenta | reverse complement strand
TACTTAGCGTGTCCACTTCACACCTTGAACAGCCAAGTCTTGACACATTCTTGGGCCTTTGTGTTACACTCAGCCAGGTCTTTTGGCAGGCATTCGTTTTTCTGAAGGGGGCAGGTTAATAGATGTTCCATGGTTTGTTCGGCGCCGCATGAGCATCTATCACTTGTGGTAAATCCCCATTTCTTCAGAGTGGATTTGTAGCGCCCTGTACCTGCTCTCAGTCGATTTAAGCATTTCCACTCTGGCCAGCGTAGTTGGGAGCCTGGTGGTAATTCTTCTTTTACTTCTAGCGACATTGAAGTATCTTCCGGGAGGCTTTTAATAAGCAAGAAGGTAAAAATGGGAAACAACTCTTTTAATGATTGTGTTTTAATCCTATGCTGTCTTGAAATATCAGCAAAAAAAGTTCTTCTAAATTTTTTTTTATGCTCACATACCTTTCATACAAATATATTCCAGAAGAAATTTGGTTTTTTGAAATAAAATTAGCAATCGGTCAGGAGATCGATTTATATGGTTTCTAATCTAATTTTAAATCAAGAAAGTTATATTTTTTACCAAGTTAGGATAAATTTTACATGAAAAAATTAACAAGTTATTGACATGGAAATGAGCCTAACCGAGATATAGCGTTTCTATGTGGGAAAACGGCTATTCTTTGTCCCAATTACCTCAAGCTCACCCTTGGGCAAAGTGGTCTATCCCTAGACCTTGATATACCGGGTTGGTCTCGGGTGGGGTAAAGTCTGTCTATGGTGAGGGTAACATTATTGTCTTAGCAAAGCAATCTCCTTGTGATGTCGCTAAAACAAGCAAATTTTTCCAAGTTGTAAACTAGCATGAAAAAGTAAGCTGTCACAAATTAAATGATATGAAATTAAGGTTTTCAAGACCAGAGAGGCTCATCTCTTGAGAAGCCGTGACTTAATGATTAGTGCAGTAGTACCGTAACCAAGAGGTTCCGAGTTCGATTCCCCGAAAAGATTTTGGAACTTTACAAAAGAAAAAGCCATTGATTGGGTTCAGGAAGAACATCCGACCAAGAAATTCCCTGCTGCCAAACAAGATCCCTCTGAAGAGCACCACAGGAGCTGATTTACCTGGTTATCGTGATCCAAATGAAATCTTTAAAAGGCTTAGGCCTGATATTGCATTAAAAAAGGCAATGGTATCTACTCAATCGAACTTACATGTTGTTTCGAATGAAATAGAGAGAAGTCAAACAATTACAAGAAAAATAGATACTCTCATCTCGAAAGCGATTTAACTATTAACAAAACTTAACCAAATTTTACGTCAAAATTACTTCGGTGGGATTTATGCCAAAGCAAAATGACTTTTTCTTTCCTTTCTAAAAAGTCATAATATAAATACTTAAAGACTGATTAATACAGTTAGTGAAACGGTCTCACGCTGTTTATACTATTTATATACACAAAGACATAAAACATGGTTAGAAGAAGGAATTTTAAAATTTTGCTAAACTTTGTTAGCAATTCACTCTGTATCAGGACTGCAAGACAAATTTTACTGTCTTAGATAAACTGATATGTATTTTAGTGCTGTGGATTTTGTATCATTTTTTTAGGATTGTAGACAAATAAACATGAAGTTAAAAAAAAACATTATTATTTAATCAAGTTAGATATTTCAAAAAAGTACAATTTCTGGCATCAAAATAGAACTTGAGTAACTGAAATGTGAAAGTAACAAAAATTATGCTCCTTCAAGAATAGATTTGCCAATTATTTCTTTTCGACAACAATGGAACTTTATCCAAAGGTGCTGAATTTCTTGTCAAGAAATCATTTGTCCTTTTCATTGGTGACTTTTAGCCCATATCTTACAAACGTCCTGTTATGCGTATCAAGGCAAAATGTTTACAAAAATAACAGCTATTTAACGTTAAGCTCAGAATATCACTTAGATTGATGAAGAAGTTGCAACTGTATGATCACATCCAGTCCACTGTTAATATTACACCTGCTAGAGATCATCTTTTTATCATGGGAGACTCTAACTACAAAATAGAAAACTATCATTTAAATTATCAACCTTTCATTGGTAAGCAGACTTCAAAAAGTCCTGAAAATAGTAGAGAAATACTTTAAAGACGCTGTGCTAAAAGCAAGTGACTAACTTAAGTTTCAAAATATAAAACCGCAGGAATGGATGTCTACAGATCATGGAATGAAAAAAGCAGATCGATGTCATATTTGCGCTCAGGTCCTTTGCATTCCAAAATGTCCTTGATAGTAAATATCTTAACGTACCTGACATCACAATAGATTGATTAGATCTACTGTGAGAATGAATTATTCATACCTAAGAAAACAGAAACCTAATCTACAGTTAAATCTGGAACAGCGGAGGAATCCTGATATCCAAAACCTTCACAAATAAGAACTACGCAACTGGTTTTCAACTGTGTCGGTAAAGCAAAAACCCAAAATGCTGTTGTCCTGTACTTTTGTCCTGTATCAAGATATATCATCAACGATTTAGAAAACAGTGGTCAAAATGCTCTCCTTTACTTGTCAAGCTTACGCCGATTAAATGTTCCCTGAACCTCAAACAATTTTCATAAACAAGCACCAAAACCAGTTTATTTTTAGATAATTTCTGTCAGTGTGAAAATTTGTTTAAGTGTTAAAGTGTATATTCTACAAGTTTTGCTGGTAGCTTCATGAGTTTCCTCGGACATATTTTCATTGAAAGATCCTTGTTCCTAAAATTTCTGACTATGGGCAAATGCCCACCCCTTGTTGAAAATTCTAGACCCTAGGATTAACATAAAGTAAACCTCTGTCTCAATGAATCTAGGAACAAGTATGAATACCACTTTTTATATTCCAGTGCACTCGCCGGGGTAAAAGATTATAATAAAAATACAGTAAACAAATATCATTCTAGGGTGATGAGTTATATTTTGGTAAAGAGATGTACTTCAATGCCTGTCCGGCACTATTCTACTTGTTCTGCATTAAAGTATCTGATTTCACTAATTCTTAATTTTGGAGTGAAATAGGCAATTGAAAATTTGAAAAGTGGTAAGGGCCCAGAATTAGATAATGTCTGTTTAGAATAGCAAGACAGGAAAAGAGAACTTATTTAATGTCTTGTTACATTTTATTAATCACATTCTGATGACTGGCCCAATACCTACAGGTTTTAAGGTAGCTCTTAATGTAACTCTAATAGTACTCATTATAAAGAAAACTAAATAAAGTATGATAAACTAAATGAAATATATGATTATTTTTGCCAAACCAGCACCCTAACCTATGTCTAGTCTAGACTGTTCATCAGTGTAATTCCTTTTTCTGTCAAGGATGTTCTATTTGCTGTCATCCTAGAAACTCAAACAAGTATATTAACCAGGTAGAAATACTATTAAACAGATATTTGTCTCAAAACAAATTTTAGAAAATTCTGTGGAATTCGACGATCAAGTATCTATACAGCTTTCGAGGATTTTGCTCAAGTGTTACACAGGGTAAAGTTTTCTTGGCTTTAGAAACCGCTTGAGAATACAAACCTAAACAAAAGATACATGAATCTTTTGAAGCAGATATATAATAACTCTAAAACTGCAATATAAAGAAAACTAGGCATCTCTATTCTCGTCCATATTTCTGAAGGTGATAAGCAAGGTAATATTATTTTTGCACTATTTATGTGCATTGTTGCAACATTTATAATCCTGGGAACAGACAAGAATGCCAATTTTAGTTTTTCTGTTTTAGATGGTTACGGATGACGTTACACTACTGGCACTGAATTCGCTTGTGGTAAGCTAATACAAACAAAAAATCACATCTTATACAGCTGCCAACCAGTACCCACTTGTTTGAACACAGGTCTAAAGAAAGCAAATGATATAGCACTCCAATGAGTAGAAAAATGTGATAAGGTAAGATATGTGGGTTTTTTTGTTGGTTTTCAGCGATATAGCCACTGTGAAAACTTTTGTCAAGGTCTGGTAAAATATCTCAATGTGTTAATTAAACATGAAGCAGAAGCTGGGGTGTTTGTTAACCTTTCCAAAATTAAATGTACGTCAACAAGCAAAAATGTCAACAATTTAAAATATATGGAAAACCTTTAGAATATGTTTCACCATTTGTTTACCTAATCCATAAACTGTCAGGTTCAAAATTGATGGTGTTACTTTACATCAGAGAGTAGGATGGAAGCTTTGGAGACAAAATAACTTTTCACTTCAAGACGGGGAACACTTCGTATCAAATGAAAAATCTATACATCTTGAATGTCATTCTTTTATGGCTTTGAATATGTAAACTGACCTCATCTTTGAGTGTCAAAATCTAGACATTTCGAAATCACATGTTAAAGTCATAACAAATCACAAACTTTCTCTCCCCCCCCACCTCCCCACGTCATTTGAAATAACCTAACGGACGTTACTAAATTATTTTCTACAATGTTGTAATCTTAGGTGAAGATGTGTAACATTTTGGCTATAAAGCGTTTTCACACTGATCTTTCTAAATTAAGCCTGAAGAGAGGGACTTAAGGTAAGGGAAATAGAGGTAGGCAACTCTTGCCAATGATCTATTCTCAATCTTTAGGAATAAAATTATTCCACACAATGAGAGGGACCTCTGAGAAGAAGATAGCCATGCTAGTGCTTAATCTGCAGAAGATAAGAAAAGTAAATAAATAATGTTATAAAGCAACACGGAAAGAGAAAATCAAAAGCAGAATATTAAGAAAAGCCCTTTTGGGGAAACGTTTTTCAAAATCTGCTGTTATATTTTCCTAAAATCTGAAACTCCATCTTAGAAAAGTTGACTCTCAAAGCATCGCATAAAGGGATTTTTCTTTAGCTTTAAGGTATAGAGAGTGCATTTTTCAATTAAAAAAGAGTGTTTGAAGTCAACCCTGCTTTAATATTGTACACACTTTAGTTTGTATTGTCATTACTAACAGAAGACCTAGCTATATGACACTACCTTGCTATTGTTTTCTTTTATAATAATATTGATAAAAAATTTCTTTCAGGATTTTAGATATCTGAAGAGGTTTATGCACAAGCTCTTCTATACTTACACGATGGTAGTAGTTTTTAAATGATAGAGAATTTGTCAAAATAGTAACTCTCTATAAATCACAACCATATCTGTAGCAAATAGAATACAAATGTCTTTGCCTCTTTCCCTTCCTCCTTTTTAGAGGAAAAGAACGAAAAAAGTCAAAATTCTTAACCTTATATAACAATTAACTTTACGCTCTCTATTAAATTTAAAACTATTTTTTACATATTAGAAATCTCAATAGGTGGTAGTTTACATTTACTACCTTGATTTGAAAAAAAGTAAAAGTTTTGATTACAACATTGTTTTATAGTGATAACATTGCGAAATTAACATTGAAAGAAGATAATAATTGCTTAGTTAAGCAGTGATAGCATGCATGGTTTAATATGAGGAAAGGCTAGGGTGTTAATAAGAGTAATTAAATAATATTAATAATTTTAGTAATAGTAATAGTAATAGTAATAGTAATAGTAATAGTAATAGTAATAGTAATAGTAATAGTAATAGTAATAGTAATAGTAATAGTAATAGTAATAGTAATAGTAATAGTAATAGTAATAGTAATAGTAATAGTAATAGTAATAGTAATAGTAATAGTAATAGTAATAGTAATAGTAATAGTAATAGTAATAGTAATAGTAATAGTAATAGTAAAGTAATAGTAATAGAAATAGTAACAGTAATAGAAACAGTAATAGTAATAATAACAAAAATAATAATGCCAGTTGTAAAGGAACTGATGCTGGCAACAATGTGAATTTTTAAACAGTGACAAGTTGTAACTGCCTGAGTATTTAAGTATAGAAATTTAAGGCAATATATATATATATATATATATATATATATATATATATATACTTGGAATATTCAGTTCCTTAAAGTTGGGTTAAAAAATTAGCCCTGCTACGTTATGTTGAATTTTTGGATTGGATTGCGGATTCTGATCTGGCTATGTAAATATTGTTGGCTTTTTTTGTAATTACTCTGGAATATTCGTTTGTAGCTACTTAAAGAGCTTATAGTATGATAGAATTATGCCTTTTTCAAGTAGAGGACTGGGCCTATCTTATGAGTTCTAGAACAAAACAAATAAAAATATGGTTTGAATCGATTATGTATCGTTTACTTATCTTGAAAAATATTCAGGTTGAATGTCTTTGATTCAGATTAGCATCTATAACTTGTACAATCATCTGTTTTACCATACGAGGTGTCTCTTAGTGTTTTCGTTCAAACTGAAATATCTTTAGAAATGTGTCTTTCATTTTGATATAATATTTTTCTTACATCAACAAGAAAAAATGGTTTATTTAAAATAAAATCTTTTGCGCTCTTTTGAGTGTTTTCTAATATTAGTCATCGTTAAAATGTTTTTCTAAGTAGCGGTGAGAATCTCTTAAGTGGCTGATGGACAAGGTCAAGCCACCTGTTCCTTCCGTTTTAACTAGAGGCCAATTGCCACACAGTTAACATCACTGGTGGCATACTACTTTTTTATCCAAGTCAATGTGGTCATGAAAGTGTGTTTACTATTTTTCATGAAACATTTCAGATGAAGGCCAAGGAGAAGTAAAATAGATAATTTCAAGTCACTTATTCTGGTTAAAGAGGAGGGCTTTTGCTGTTTTCAATAAAGAAAATAAGACCTAAAGTTGCATCAGGATAGAGTAACAACTCACAAAAAGGTAAAGTAATCAGAAAAGAATTTATTCCGCAACACAGAAAGATGCACTTTTTCACTTACATCCAAATCTTGACCCTAGCAGGCCATAAATTTCTAAAAAAAGTAAATTTGCTATAAATAGAAATTTCTTGGAGGAGGAACTAAACATTTATCAATATAATTAGTTTATCTATTTCAGTAAACAAAAGTTTTTGTCAGCGTTCGTACCTGCTACTTCTATCATTAATTAATGTATCCTGCTGAGAAGGTCAAAACGGAACATTTTATTTCAAAAACGAAAACCAGTTTGAAATTTTGTTTCACGGTTACTTTCGTAGTAAGATTGTAATACCTGTTCCAAGAAGCGTAAGTTTTGGGTTAGTCCTTTTTCTTTTATTATCTTTTGTTCTTTGCCTTTCCCTTTCTTTTGTATTTTTTCTTATTCTTCTTTTCTCAAATTTTCTTTTCGTCATTTTTCATTATTTATAATCAAGCATATATTCGAATTTTCATATTTGTAAAAATGATCCTTGTCTTTGTTTGATATTAATTAGTCCAAAATTTAAATGTAAATAATAAATATAATTTTCATTAAGCGGCTTCCACATCATGACAGGTTTGTTAATAAGAAATAGCAAAGCTACAGTCTCACTGAGATATGGGCGTTGATCTGTCATTAAATTATGTAACGTGCGGCGTACTAGGAAAGGTCATGAACATATCCAAAACTAGGATCTATAAATTTAAATAAAACCTAACAAGAAAGAAATGTTTATTCCTAATAATAGTGCAATCAATAGAATTGTAAAAAAATTTACATCCACAGTCTATATATTTTAGTTGAATACAGTATTCTCTCCAATTAACGGACACTCTAAAGGCGGACACCTCTGATTAGCTGACACATTTTTTTCCCCGATTTTTTTCTGTTCAAAGTTTCATAAAAACTGTATAAAAAGCGGACACTTAATTAGCGGACACTCTAATTAACGGACAATAGTTTTTAACAGAATAGGCAATATGACTTATTTTCTTTCCAATTAGTGGGCAGTACAAAAAAGTTAGGAGCCAGCGAACAAAAATGGAGAGGAATGAATATTTGTTCAAATATTTATTTCAAACACTTTGACACTTGGCGATCTGATTAGCTTTTTACAGCTTCAGGCTTCTTTACAGCTCAGCTTATTAACTTTTCTTGTCCATGAAAGTGGTAAATTACTGGAATTTCCAGACTGGAATTTCGTGTCAATAACAAAAAACAACAGTCAATTAAAGACTTTTTAAAGTAAAAACATACAGTATGGTAAATAAACATTTGCTTGCAAATTTTGCGTTCGTTAGTTGATATTATATATGATGTTAATATTTATTCTTGTTGTAAAAAAAGTTGTATTACGTTCAATTTTGTAGTTTTTTCTTTTTTTAGTGTCTGAGTTCAACCCGATACCCACTAACTACCCAAATTACACCTTTTAAATACAAAATTCGGGTCCATTTTCAAATTTGGGGCTAACATTGCAAAACTTTCCAAAAGGGAGACACTTCCAATTAGCGGGCACTTTGGTCTTGCCCTGATGGTGTCCCCTAATTGGAGAGAATACTGTATGCTGCAAACGAAGACATATTTATGTTGACGCGCTTCATTTTAAATATTGATCTACAAAATAGAGCACTTAGTAAAATTTCTTGATCTTTTGCAAGTTTTTATGCGATGATCTGCCTTCCAAACTGAGGAAAAAGAAACAAAATAATCAACTTTTATATAGACTGTGGTGTTGACTCAGCAGGTTGTGAAAGTATAGAATACATAACCTTCAAGGATTGAGTCAGGATGCTTTTATGCCTTGCAAGTTTCATAATTTTTGTATGTAAAATATTGCTTTATCAACTGTAAAATTTTTGCACACACAATCAAATATTGAAATAAAGAGTTCTGAAAACGTCAGTGGTGGCACAATTTAATAACTGGAAATCGTTCAAATTTAATTTTTGAATTCTTTTGTTGAGTGCTTCCTCTGAAGTTGATTTTACATGACGTAGTTTCAAATTTCACTCTATATGCTGCATATGACTTGATAAAAACGTTGATTGGTTTGAACTAAATCAATTATTAACATACCTTTTAAAACCTTCTTCAGTTTACAATATGGGTAAATGCTTAATAAACTACCCCGATATGCATCTTACACTGACAACACCTAATTAATATTGGTCTTTTATGCCATGTAGAAAATACCTTTGATACAAAGAAACTGGTCTTTGTAGTATCAATGCAAACAAATAAATGATCCATGATTGTCTATGGGTATGTTAAAACACTAAACTTATCCAAAGATGAGACATAAACGTAATACAACAGAGAGTTTGCAATGGGGAACTGTCAAACAAGCTTGTCACAATAAGTTTACTAAAAAGTTTCTTAGGGGTCTTGGAGGTAAAGGTTTTTGGTTAAATTGGTTTTAACAAAAGGATATTGCAAGGGAGAAAATTATTTTAGTCAATGCCATTTCTGTAGTCCTTCAGTTATTTGCTGTTTATGTATGCTCCCTTGAGTCTTTTTTCATTTTTTCTATTGTTTGGAAGTACTGAATCCTAAACGTATTGTCAGAGTGCACCGGGATGAAGGGGCTACAATAGAATGTAGGCTTCTAGGGCTCACGTAATTTATGCGAATTGTTGGCTAGAGTTGAAGGGTAAATCTGTCTCTAAAGAGCATTTATGGTACCCATTTGCATAAATAAACCACGTGTGTAACTGTAAGCTGTCTGTCAAAGTTTTGTTTTGTTTTCCATAAGTATGTAAGCGAAGGTCATCAACAAAGATACAGCTCAATGGCCAACAAACAGCGATCCGGCCAGTGGCGTTAAAGGGAAGAAACAAGGCCCAACCAACAGGGAACAAAATTTTCAGTTGTGACAAATGGTTCCACAGTTCTGTGTTGATAACATATACTCAATCATTAGCTTCTCTTGTTAGGAGGATATCCATGCTTAAGTATGGCAGCCGAAGGTCAAAGATAATAGCAAATATCAATCTTTGCTGGATTTCTTCTACATAACGAAAAAATCCCACCATTTAAAGAGACGAGCAAACATCTTACAACACATAAAATTAAATGGACACAGAAGTCGTTCAGGAAAACTGACAGAAATAGCAAAAAACAGATGCCAACTTATTCTACAAAACAAAGTAATTAAAATACATGTGCCTGTAACGAGATCTTACCAAAGCTCTCTTCAAAATTGCTCTGTGACATGATTTTCCTTCAAAGTTGTTAATATGTGAGCGTCTTAAGAAGGTAGGGAAGCTCGAAAACATATATTAGCACATGTGAGTAAGAAAACAATAATTGGAATAAACTTGAATCCTACATTGGAATCAATAAAAATTGAATTTGAAATAAAGGTAATAAACATGCAAAATTTTAAGAATTCAACTTTATCAAATTACCGCTTTTCAGCATGCAAAACAATATTGCAGGTGTCGATATAAATGTTGATAATTACGAAGTTAATAATGCTTATAGTAATAATGCTTAAGGATATAAGTTTTGAACATTGACACAATGTTGAAAACTTATCTTAAATATATATATATATATATATATATATATATATTTAATTTTTATGCTTTTCAGGGGGCGCTTATTCGAGATGGGCGCTTATTCGAAAGGGGTGTTTATTCGAAAGGGGCGCTTATAAAATATTTCACGAAAAATATGGATTAAAAATTCAAAGATCAACGTTCTTTTTCACATTTTGCATCTCTCAGGAGAACAAACGAAAGTCAAACACGTAAATACCCGATAAACAATACACTACCAAATATCAATATCCTCGTCACTTTCATGGTCTTCATCGACGAGTAGTTCCTTAGGATTGGCATCTGCCATATCGATTTCATCAGGAACAAACGGGTTCATTTCAGGAGTGTTCATCTACTCTAATTGTTTTTCCAACATAGAGCTCCCTTCGCTACAAGACTGACCTTCTTTGAAGCAGGTGATCTCATCATCCTGACTCCCATCGGTCGAACACGATAATGCACACGAAGCGATAGATTTTTGTACAATTTCGTTGGCCAACTTCTCCCAGACTTTGAGAATCCACAAAACAACTTCTCTTCTGGGGGGTGCCTTTAAATCGCCGCAATCGGTTTCTTTGTTTAAACCAGTGTTTGAGAGCCATTCGTCATAAACGTCAGCACAGTGTTGTTGGAATGGCTTATTCGACGAAACGTTAGGTGCCCGGATGTAACGTGTACAGCCATCTGGAATCAAAACCATGTCAATTTTCTTGTTTTTTAACGAGTTGGTGGTGGAATCTTCGTTATGACATGAATATGTATCCCATACCTGTAAACACCTTGTGAATGAGAACATGCCGAGTACCTGATCTATCCACTGACTCATCAGCTCAGAGTTCATCCAACCATTAGCCGACGAGGCGATCGTACATTTTCCTTGGAATTCCTTCTTGAGTTTTTCGACATCTCGCTTTTCTCCCTTAAATACGATAAATGGCTTGAGCTTTTTCCCATTTGCTAGAGCAGTTAAACAAACTGTTACCAGACTCTTTTCATGACCTATTCATTTCAAATTTACAGTTTTCGATCCAGCTTTTTCAACAGTCGAAGACGAGACCATGTCAGTCCAAACGGCGGTTTCGTCCATGGCATAGATATTATCCATCGTGTAGTTGTGCCGCAAACCTAGTCTTCGAATTGGTAACACGTAGGCGGGGAGTTTAGAAATCTTCATATCCGGGTCCTTCTGACATATAGACGTCTTTCTGCACAACGACAAGCCATTTCGTTTCATGAAATTGCGACACCAACCTTCACCAGCAGAAAAATCCGTTTCGTTTGAGTTTTCCACTTCTTTGAAAAAAACCGATGCTTTTTTCGTGATAAGGGTGCGGGAAACACGCAATCCTTTAGACCTTCTTTCTAAAATCCACTCCAATACCTTCTCTTCTAGTTCCTCACTTAAAAGTTTCCTTCCACCACCAGGCAGTCTTTTCTTTTCCTTTCCTTTCGTTGCAGTTGTCTGAGCCTGTATCTTATTACGATTTGAAACCCAACGAGCCACTATTCTTCCATCAACACCAAAATGTCTGGCAGACGCACTTATGTTAAACTGGTCAGCGTGTTGAATTGCCTTCAGTTTGAACTCCACTCTTTTACTTCACAAGTTTTCTCCTTTGTGACAAACAGCCGAATTATCACTTTGATTTTTACTCGCCATATTAATGCAAAAATAGAAACACGCTTCATTGAAAACAGTTCTGTTCAAAATATTATAGAATTGGAATGTGGAATTCGAATGTCGAAGAAGATACTTAATATTGATATAGTGAGCGATGAATTGAAGACGTTTCCTGATAAGGAAAACAAAAAAGAATAAAAATTGTCAAAGAAAAAGTGTTATTCTTTCTTTTCCAAGTATTCCCTTCCCTCCATGCAGGATATTGGGTTTTTAAATCGATTTTCTCCGTGAATTCCGAAAATTCGAAAAAGCGTCCCCCAAGAACAAGGGGGGGCGCTTCGAGAAAGGTGCTTACTTGAGAGGGGCGCTTATTGAAACGCTTACGGTATATGTAATGTATAGAAATGTTTCATTAAAACTATACATAAGGAATTTAGATTGAAGGCACTTTTCGAAGGATATGAATAATACGTTATATGACAATTTTCTGTGTTTTTTTTGCAGTTAATATTCACCAGGTATTTTGACTAGATGTGTTTGAGAATCCTTTTGCATCATTCGTAGTGCTCCGGTGACGATTTTTGATGTGGTGATTTTCAGGTTCCATATTTTATATTTGCGACTATCTCTGACAATAAAGACGAAACGTTCCGGTAAAATATATGTTGTACCGCAGCTCCTATCCAGAGCTCAGAGGGATAACACTTTCCACTTTCCTTAAAATATGTACTCGTCCGGGTAAGGTAGTAAGCTGTACACTGCCTACTTTGTCTGGTATGTCTAAGTCTTCTCTTGCAGTGTGCAACGCCTGTGAAACAGTTCCCAGTGGACTGATGACAAATAGAATCACATTGGCAGTGATTTGGTATATTCTGGCCTTGCGATCTTTGCCTTCAGGTCTTTATACTACTCTTTATACACTCCCATCATCTCCAAACGTTTCAGAATTCAAGAATGAGCCACCATATCATAGGTTTTACGATAATCTACCCGGGTCATTGACTTTGCTTTCCTCTTCCAATTTTTTAAAATAACCATGTTAATAAGCAACTCCTCCCTTGTTCCTCCGAAACCCCTCCTGCACCTGCACTGCTCATCTGCTAGCAAATGGTTCTCCTCCAGATACTCACAGATCTTTTGGTTCGTAATTCCGGTAAAAAGCTTCCACGTCAAAGGAAGGCACGCCACAGGTTGATATTTGATGATATCTGTTCTCTTCCCTGGGGCCTTCATGACTAAAACGGTCCTTCCCCTCACCATCTAACCTGGCACACTACCATTGCCTAAACATTGTTGCAGGTGTCCTCGGAGCCTTTCGTGCAACATTGTCACCTTATTGAACCAGAATACTTGTACTAATTCTGCTCCAGGGCCATTTCAATTCACTATTTTCGCTACTCCAGCTTCAGTATCCTCAATGGCCATATCAAAATATCCTTGCAACGGGATGTACCTCATCTCTCTCTCCACCAGCTCTAACCATGAAGCCCTTTCACTATATTTGATGGCACCAGCCCATTTTTTTCTCCAGAATGTTGTAGTATCACCAGCGTTTGGTTTTACATAACGCTGGTGATACTTTACAATAATACAGTTTGTAATGTAATTATCATCATCCTCATAATTATTTGAAGCTTGTAAAAATTGACAGAAACATATTGGGTAATATGCCTGACCCTGAGAGTATTAGTGTAGGAGTAGATGAAAATAAATAAATGTTTTGTATAAAAATAAAAAGCCAAGTGACGTTTAAAATAATTAGAATAAATCTAGCATCACTTAGGCTGGTTATGCTTGGCAAAAGGCAATATGAATCAAAGTAAAGTAGTCTAACTTTTTTGGAATAAAACATCAGTTTAAACTAGAACTTTTTTCTTGTTTTAAATGTTAAATCCTTATTTATTTTACTGGATTCCACAACTTTCATGTTGAACAAAATTCAATTGAAATTTGCAGCATAATTAAAAATAAAAGGTATGATATCATTATCTATATTAAAAGGAACGCGTTATTGTTTAACCAGAAATGTGTTGGTCAAAGTGCTGTTTTTTTTAAGTATCGCTTCTCATTCCATGTGAGGTTTTCAAATCGTGAAAGTGTAAAAGAGAATATCACCGAACAGAGCACCTGTAACTGATCTCAAGATAGTCTCAAGAAAATAACTGCTGAGGAAAATCGCGAATGTTATACCCCGATCTAAGAATTTAAGGGCCAGGTCATTGTCAGTATTTATCAATGTATTTGGAAACCGCATGAAAAATATCCGTCTAGTGAAAACGTGCCTGGAATAAACGACTACAATTTTGATACTGATAGTAAATGACATTTTTGAAATTGAGTGAAATATTTCAATATAATTTTTAGGGAAGTATATAAAATTATAGCTATTTGTCCTTGATGTAGGATATTTATCCTGGTTTTACTACAAGTACTTCTTATCAACACAGACTTCGCATTAAACAATGACATATACACACAGAACAGCGGTGTACCAATGCGAGCTGATATATTCATGCAAATATTTGATGCTACAGCATTTTTAACAGCAGACCAAGGTCCAACTGTCTAGGAAAGATACGTTGACGATGTTTTCGCAATAATTAAGGAAGATCATCTACAAGGTTTTTTTGAGCATATGAGTAGTCTTAACTCAAACATTAGGTTCATCATGGAAAAAGAGGATGAAAAACAATTTCCCTTTCTTGGTGTCCTAGTGAAGAAACAAACAGACTGCACCATTTCTGTTACTTTCTACAGGAAACCAGCTCACACAGACCAGTACCTTAATAACGCATCATACCATCCAGTTCCAGCTTGTCATAGTGTAATCACCACTCTGTTTGGAAGAGCAAGAAGCATCGTTTCAGACTAATAAGACCTCAGAAAGGAAGTAAAATGCCTTCAAAATTTTTCTGATGGATTCTGCATTAAAGTTGTCCAAAGAGCATTAGGAAAAACTAGCAGGCGTAATCATAGAAGAAAAAGAAGCTTTAAAACAAATATGTCTTACCTATGTCAAGGGTATCAGTGAGCAGCTGAGACGAACTCTCCAACAGCATAACACCAAGTATTCGTTTTTAACAACATTCACCCTAAGAAAGAAAGAATAAATTTTAAAAACTACATTTTAAGGACTGTCCTGCCTTCTACATTGGAGAATCAAAGCATTCCTAGGGTCAAAGAGAAAAAAACATAAGAGAGCTGTTCAAAAAGGTAACAGCAAAAGCCATGAAAGAGTGGAAGACTGTGGGGCAAAAGATCACACCTTTGACTAAGAAAATAAAAGATTCTGGACAGGGAAATAAATAATAAAAAAAGGAAAATAAAAGAAACTATCTATTTCCTACTGCACAGCTATCAAATCAACAGCGTATCTCACTCTGTCTTCCAGAAATATTTCTTCCAGCATTACAGAAAAGAAACACAACAAACACAATACAGGTATGGGACCACTCCTCAAAGCAACTCCATTCCTGTTACTGAACACTTTCGCAATACCACAGTACAAAATAGCTAGGCCTAATTACTTCAGTAGCCTGATAATGGGAGAAGTATCTCTCTAAACGTAGCTGTTAAAAACTTATGACTCACGTCATGATAAATATTCTACATCAATGGCTTCCACTGAGTCCATAAAATCGAGAATTTTTGGACGGTTTGTCCTTGTTCTAGTATTGGCTCGGTGAATTTTTAATCGTTATTTTCTTGATGTTTTCCCCCAAAAACAAAATAAGTGTGTATTCAATTAACGTAGCATCATTTTTATCGATAAAAGTCAATAATCATTTCAAGTTCTGATCATTGCATTGAAGGATTTCAATTCATGTCCGCTCCTATACAAGATTTAGTGGTTGCATGTGTTTAATTTATTTAAATCAAAAGATATTACATAATTCAATGACAATTATATAAACCTGATACAGAAAGCTGACGAGAAACAATTTGATTGTTATTTGTATAAACATGGAGCTTTTACTATGTAGACTGCTAATAGAAGCGTCACACAAAGATACAATCTGCATCTTTGATTTTTTGTTTTCAATTGTTCATTACAATTTGTACATGACATCACAGGAATACTTTCTCACTCTTTCAGACCACATCAATTGTTTCCATTCCATGAAATTTAATTTTCAGACTTACAATCAAACTTTTATCATTATATTGCGGTACAATTAATCTACTCCAAGCATATTGGTTGCAGATGAGCAGTTGTCTTCTGTCGGCTCTGTCTGTACAATTGCTGTCTAATAACTCAAAAAGTGGTCGTGAAGGAAATAGCTTAGATACTAACTGCGGTCACGTGACAATCGAAGAGCATATTGTGGAAAATTAAAAGCAATGAATTTTATTTGAAGACAAAACTGTAAAGTGACTTTTCAAGCCTCTTTTTCATTTCAGCAAAGTTGGGCTTCTTTAATAAAATTAGTATTAAAAGAAAAAATGTATAAAATCTTATTGGTGAGGAGTTTGAGAATGGAGGGCGAAGCACAGAGATATCCGCTGCCAAAGGGGCTTTATTTTCTCTACTTAATGATCAAAAGATCCGAATGAAGGCTGAGGCGTCCCAAGGCCTGCGTTGTCAAACGGATTAACGATGTCAGGCTTTTGACACTCAATCCGAGAGTGTTGACTGCTTCCCTATGCGAAACAGATGTTAAGGTCCATGGTGAGTCTTCCCTATTATGGATTCCAAAGAACTCTATTTTGTAACAGAAGATCACGAACTTCTAATAATAGCTTAAACCACATTTAAAATTTTCATTCAATGTTAGTCATGCATTGGCACTGGAATTTGCACGTCGGATTTTAATGATATTTAAAAATTTTATGGAAAGACATGACAAAACATACGGTAATGTATCAATTACTCAAAACAATGGACAGGAAAAACAAAAGACTAGCTGGAGTTTGCCTTGAAAACAGACAACTGGCTCTAACAAATTACATCAATTTTTAAAATTCTGTTACCCAAAAAATTAATGCCTCATGAGAAAGAGAGAGAGAGAGAGAGAGAAAGAGAAAGAGACAGACAGACCGACAGAGGGGGATGGGGGGAGAGACACTCACAGTGACACAGAGACAGATAAAAAAAAGTTTTTAGTGCATTTTATATTATACTCATATGGTCAGATGGTCAGTAAAGTTTGTTACAGGATTAAAAAAATAATACATATTGTAAAGGAATGAAAATGCATTACACAACGTACAAAATTTATATTACGGCGTGTTTACATCCTTTTTCAGAAACTCATAACAATAAATTTATGCAACTAGCGTCTTCCTTTATTCAATATTTTTCTTGCAGTTTGATATTACTAACAGTACAATTACGTACAATACAAAAGTCTTATATAATATATATAATATATAAAAATATATAATATATATAATATATAATATATAAAAATACATAAATATATAATATATATAATACATATAATATATAAAAATACATAAGATATATATATTTATATATATATATATATATATATATTATACATATTATATGTTATATATGCGCAGAGAGAGTGTGTGTGAGAGCGTCATACTTTCTACGGGACTTGCTTAATGTTTATGCAAATCTAGCTTGATAATGATATATATATATATATATATATTTACATAAATATAATATAATATATATAATATATAAAAATATGTAAAATATAATATATATATTATACATTTTATATGTTATATATATATATATATATATATATATATATATGCACAGAGAGAGAGCGTGTATGTGTGTGAGAGGGTGAGAGAGCAAGGAGATAAAAGAGATATGTCGATTAGGTAGATAGAAGATGAAAAGAAAAAAGCATTTAAAGGAACTGATACCTCAGACAGACATCTATTAATGTTGTGGCAACCTTAGTTTCTCAGATACATTAATCTAAGGAAAACTGAAATTTATGCTACTCATTCGAAGTCTATTGATCAACAAAACAAAATGGTTAATTCTGTCTTAATCTCTTTTACTCCTGATGATATTCTGTTTCTTTATGAACAGCTTTCAGCTTTTGTCGTGTTACATAACAAAGCTTGATGTTTATCTATGAGAATTGATCAGTCTTAAAAATATCCCAATTATTATATAACATGTCAGTATGTTTTACCTTTTAAATGGGCTACAGCTTAACAACATTCCTAATAACAATATTGTAGGTGAAAAGGAAATTGAAAACTTTGAAATGTTGTTTGCCGAGAAGAGAGTCCGTTTTATTAAAATTGGTTGTTAAGGTTGACGGAAAATATAGAGTATCCTATTTTAATGATCCATAAATCCTAACTTGTCATCGCTCTTCCTTTTCCAATAAGCCACACCTAGGGTGATGAAAGAAAGGCAAAATTTTATACATCCTTATTAAGAACATAATAAACTTCATGAAAACCTTAATTTATCTTCACGAATATTGGCTATTTTGTCTAGTGGAAAAGTTCAGGAGTCTTGTTTATTACCTGTTAATATAAAAAATACATCCGTACTTCGTTGATGTTAACAGTATCGCTTTTATAATATATACTTCGACATCTTGAAAATATAAAAGAACAGTCCTCAATATGAAAGAGGTTTCACTATTTGAAAGAGCTTAAATCTAAATCTTAGTTGTGTACTACCTTATTTATTTTGCCATTTGTCATTTTGTCGGTTGTCAAAGAGAAATATTAGACATGAAAATAAAAGATTTTACACAAGAATAACTTCAGACATCTATTTGAACAAGTTTTGAAAGCATGACACAATGCTTTGACAGTAAAAAAAAGTCGTCACTTCATCCCTCACGGTCGAGAAAAAGTTCTCTGGGAATATTGTCATTTTTTTATGAGTTTTCGTCTTTTGGTTTTAGATTTTGATAACATCTTTAAAGGAATGACATAGTGCCATTATCATACAAGGCCTAGTTTTTTTAGTGTGTGAAATTGAAAACTGAATTTGGGTGAACTTATTTCACTGCTACGTCACCATTCACATGACATAAGATTAATGTCTTCTTTCACATCTCAGTTTCAAAGCGGTAGAAATTTATTGTTATGGATATTAAGAACAAACAACAGCAACTTCTGATGAGAATGTTGAATATCTGAAAAACAAACCAGAAGTAAGGAGGCCTAGTTGAGTGGGGTTTTTTTGCATTTATTTACACGAAAATATACATCGATGATCATCACTTTCAGAAATTCTCAGTTGTCAAAAAGAGTTAAATTTCTGTTGGAAATAAAGGGAAGATTCTTCTAGTTTGCCTCTATTAGACAAAAGCAAATGTTGGTATTTTGAGTTTATCTTCAGTTTGTAAAATATTTGAATCATGTCACCTTTTAGACAAATCAAGAGTTCTCATTATTTTAACATCAAGATGAGGAAAACACCAACGTTTATACCACTGACAATAGCTCCTACCCTAGAAGGAGCAGCGGGACAACTGCCCCTCCTGCTCTCCTAAAGAAGGGGAAGAGGGGGCAAGCGATGCACTTAAAGGCAAGCCTTAAAATGGTAATATTTAAATCTCAAATTATAAAATATCCTGCTTTTATAAACTTTAAAGAGTATGAAACAGCTGTTTCACAAAATTTTAAAATATTCAAATGTAAGTATGATTCCAAGGTGAAAACAAAATGTGAACATATTTGATCAACAATAGAAAGAAAAAATGATATTACAAATTCTCTACTCAGTATGTGAAAATCTAGAAATTTATAGTCATTTGGTGAAATATAGTTAATTAAACCTTAAAGCCTTAAACAAACGTTGAAAGATCTTTTAGTTTTTACTAACAATGTTAAAGTTGGTTTTAAACGATTATGTAATGTGACAAATTGATAATTGAAACATCAGGTTTTTTTAGGAGAGCAGCCCATACCTTTGCTCAACATTTATGAGAAGGAAAAGTAACTCTATAAATCGAGGAGTGAATCTGCCGCCTTCAACAATTGGAAAAGTCATTGGATAAAATTCAACAGCTTACTGCTTCAAAAGTACACAGAGAGACTGAAACATTGAACAGAAAACAAGACTAAAAGACGTAATGGTACAGCATTATAAGCTGAATTTGAAGCAGAAAAATCGACGATTCAAATTTCAATTTTTGATTTAAGCCCTTAAATTTTTGCCTTAGGAAGTACCCACCATAAGAGAAAAAGACGAGGCGAATTTTAATAAATGTAACCGGAATTGAACAAATCATTGACAGATATTACATCTGGTGTTTAATGCAAGGATAAAAGTTATAGGAAAGATAAGGGAAAAAGGATATTATGGCATAATTATCGATTGGACAACAGACATAATGAAAAAGGAGCAGATGACTATCTAACTCAGGACCTGTACTGAAGATTATACGGTTAAAGAATATTTTATTNAAGCAGAAAAATCGACGATTCAAATTTCAATTTTTGATTTAAGCCCTTAAATTTTTGCCTTAGGAAGTACCCACCATAAGAGAAAAAGACGAGGCGAATTTTAATAAATGTAACCGGAATTGAACAAATCATTGACAGATATTACATCTGGTGTTTAATGCAAGGATAAAAGTTATAGGAAAGATAAGGGAAAAAGGATATTATGGCATAATTATCGATTGGACAACAGACATAATGAAAAAGGAGCAGATGACTATCTAACTCAGGACCTGTACTGAAGATTATACGGTTAAAGAATATTTTATTGGCAAAAGAAAATGCTATAAAGATATTGCTGCCAAACCCGTTTTTTCAGGTAATCAGCCACATGAAATTAAATGTAGCCTCACAACCGACACGGAGCGCCTTTGGTGGAGCTTCAGAAATGGTCATATCGAGGTCCTTAATAAACGGGTATACATATAGCCACTACAATGCCCTTAATATGAACGATGCTATTACAAGCTGTTCATTGTTTGCTGTTAAAACACTGATATGTGAAGATCTCTATATGCTCGGTGGTGTCTCTTTCAAAATAATACCTCTCTCAAAATATGCAGTCTTTTTCGTGCGATTACACCAACGTAAAAATACAATGGCTACAGAGTTTATTAGTAATCAGGTGGACAACAAGGAAAATGCGCAGCAATGATAATGTCTAAAAAACTGGTAACCCTTTTGGAATTGATCCAGAACCTCAGGAAGGACAGATAAGTTAATGAAATTGCAAAATCGAAACGACTCAAGTTGGCAAAAGACTTGTCATGCGTCAAACAAGTATTTGGTCTTACTTTTTTCATGGGCGTCTTTGTGTTTTTGAAGAATTTTTGAAATATTTGAAAGCAAGTGATATAACTACATTGCTGGTTCCTTTTTGCATCAACTAGGTGGAAATCAGACTGAAAGAGGCATGAAATTGATGCCAAGATTGAGAGTTTCATTAAAAAGGTTAAAAATACGGAACAGAAATATTTACAAGCGGCAAAAACGAAAATTCCAAAGCACCTGGATAATGAAGACATAATGACTGACACTCCTGCAAGACCTAGATGTGTGCCACATGAAAATGTAAGTAAGTGAAATGACCAGATAAGAAGACGTTATGTTGAAATGTTGGACTTAATAGTAGGGTCAACAGACGAAATGATCAAACAGAAAGATTTGTGCAACTTAAAGGAGAGCAAACTCATCATCCTTTGATCTATTAACGGATAGCAAATTGAGGAAAAACATCTGTCATGAACGACGTAACCACTCGTTTTAACCTTTTGTATCTTTCTTCTCTTGCCAAAAATCTTGATAAGATAAGTCTTCTTCTACAAATGGATAACACAGTGGAACACAAGATCAGAATGGTTACTAATGTTTTCATTGCTACAAAAGGCTGTGAGTACATAACCAATGAGTAGAGGGTGTATACCAAAAATAATCTGATTTTTATTTACATAACGATCCCACACTTATCAGCTTTTGTAGAGAGAACATTTAGTCTGTTGGGACGTTAAATTAACTTTGGATTTATTCTTCACTTTTCTACTCTCATTCTTTGTGTAAGTTGGAATTTAAAGGTCGTTTACTTTTGTAGCCTTGCTAGTGAAATAATCTGCTGCTCTTCTCTATTAACATTTGTTAGCATTAGCTTTTTCCATAGCGTTATCAGTGAACTCAGACAGTCTCATTCCTTACTAACTGACCCTCATGCTCATGGTTTTGTAGAGGTCGTACAAAGTTTCAAAGTTTTTTCCCTTCTTTCTCTGAGTCGTACTTTTCTGTTTTCCCATATCAGGTGCTTTGAGCAAGCTTGAGTTGTCCTTGTTTTTTCTTTGTACTAATTATATAACATTGTTTTTCTTTTGCCGCGTCATTTTTAACTACTTTCTTTCTTCTGGTAAATTTTCATAAACGGTGTACAGATACTGCACTTCTTTAGGTCTATCATAGCTTGTTAGTATTTACGGCACACACGCTTCTGTTATTGAAATCAGTCATTCATGAAAGACGACTGGCTCTCTTGATTGGAGGACCTTGCGCAATACTACTAAGTAATCATAGGTTAAAAACTGATTTGCCAAGGTATGTGGCAACTTGTAAGAAGATCTAAACATTCATGAAGATTAAAGATATATTTGTCTTGATGCTATTATCTCAGAAGTATTATTTGAAGAAAAAACCCCATATAATATATGCTCTTGATATCCTATCCCTCTATATGCATTTTCTATCTTCAAACATACTACGTTTTGTCCTTATTTATCAACCATGTGTTACGTTAATACCTGGCTATGAAACTAAAGTATAAACACGTTTATTCGTCTCTTCATGATCTATACATACAACTTTGGTATCTGCTTTTGTATTACTGAGCTATATACTTATCTAACAATTTTACTTTGGCTTAAAGATAGTCTATAAAAAAATGTACTTGCAGGATAGGATGTTAGTGGAATTTTAAAAAATATTTTGAATATGACTTTTGTATATTTTCTGTTTGAGCTTAGACATACCCTTGGAATATATTATTAATTATTACCGTAATTTCTCTAATTTAGTACGGCCTAAAAATAATTATTTCGGGCATGCCGCACTAATAATTAGAAGGAATAAATAACTATTTTTAGACCACTTCTAGCCCGCACTAATTTTTAGAGGAAAATTTAATCCTTCCCCCGTGGAAGAAAAGTCAGATATTTTGATGATTCCAGCTGGTTGTACTTCCATGTGCCAACCTTTGGATGTTTGTATTAACCAGCCTTTCAAGGCAATTCTTAGAAAATGTTGGGTTGCGTATGTATCAGAAAGGATAAATGAAAAACTCGATCATATTCCTGCTCCCAGTCGCCAACACATGATTGGTTGGCTGGAAAAGGCATATAACGTTATCAGTGCCGATAGTGAAATGATGAAGAAGTCTTTCGAAGTCTGTGGTATTACCACTACAGACAAATCAAAAGTCAGAAGTGGAAAATTCTACGAGCTTTGTATGCAGAATGCAAGCGAGCATCTTCAGCAAGAAGACAGCGAAAAAATTGATAAAGAGGACCCTTTTTGTTTGTAGTTTTTGCTAGTTTTTTGCAAAGAAAGGATAAAGTGTTAAAATTAATTTTAAACTTATTTTTACCTGGTTAAAATAATATCCATCCGCACTATAATAAGAGGAGAATTTGACCCTTCCCGCACTAAATAAGAGGAAAATTGAAAATTCTATGGAATGCACCTGCACTATTAATAAGAGGAAAATAAATTGTCCAATTTTCCAATTTTTAATTGCCGCTTTAAATAAGAGACCGTACTAAATTAGAGAAAATACAGTATTATATATCTATGGTACAAAATTTTTGAGCATTAAACTGGGTACCCTTTCTGTCTCTGATAAAACACTATCCTTTAAAGTTCTTCTGATTCTTGCTCTTTTTTCCTTCTTGTTCTTGTTATAATTATTACGTTTTAATTTTCTTTAAAGTGCATAGGGTTTGAGAACAACGTAACACCCGGATATTATTCATAACCTAGAGTATTCGCTCGTTCATGTCTGCTTGAAATTTTGATGGGTTTTTATTTCATTCTTTATTAAGAAGATATTAAAGGCGAAATACCTTCAAGAGTAAAATAATTAATAAAATTCAAAATTATATTCAATGTTAAAAAAGGTAAAATGAAGTGAGTTTAAAAATCTCATTAAGAAAGTGTCTTTCTAAGGATGTGTGCTGTACTATTGAAGACTATTCTCTGGATTTCTAGCAACTGAATATTTCCAGGTATTAGATTAACATATTTATGTGTCTCTTTTTTCACCATACCTACGATTACTAAAATTGTCTTCGTTCTCACATTCCACATTCGGCTTACTTCGATTTCTAAATCTATGTATTTGGTAATATTTTCGAATTCTTTGGCTGTGATGTTATCGTCGGACGGAACGCTCATATCGATCATCATTTGACACTGTTTCTTCAGTTTATCCTTTATTACTATGTCGGACCTGTACGGTCGGTTCTTGTTGAGAAATCCCATAGTACAGTTACCTGTCGTGTGTTGATTACTGGTAAGGGCTTATGTTCGTACCATTTTTCAACTGTTTCACTACCATAGTAGCTGCAGACTTTCCAACGAATATATTGGCCAACATGGTTGTGCGAAACTTTGATCTTGTGCAGTGAAACTAAATTCTTTTGTCTCCGCTTTAAGACCAGCACTACTACGCCCACCTATGGGTGTTTGATAAATCTATATAAGGTTTTTGACAGCGTAATGCGTACTGTCCATAAAGCGGGTTCATTTTCCAAGTCTCACTCATTGCTTTTTCAAGTTCCGCAGTATACTTTGTTACGTCTTTGACAATAGAGTGCAATCCCTTCCTTTCATGATCTCTGTATACTAATTTTATCATACAGTCATTTGTAAGACTCGAGTATCTACGAAGGCCAATGGTGGGTGCTTTTTATGCAAGCTCTAATTGGGCTAGACCTCCACCTCCTTCGTTTCTGGGTACGTACAAGCGATTGATATCAGCTTTTGGATTATGCACATTATACGTTGTTAGCATTTTACGCATTTTGATATCAAGTTTTTTTATCTTACTAAGATTCCAGTTAATGATATCATAACTGTAAGTATTGATCGGAACAGCTAATGTATTTATAACTGTAATCCTGTTTTTCGAGTTCAATTCGCTTTTAAAAAGTGGCCTTGCTCCTTCTTACAAGCTCTTTCTTCAGTTTCTTTTTCATTTCTGCGTGTTGAATCCCGTTTCATTTACAACAAGATGTTTGTATACTTCTCCCAGTTTCAAGTCCTTGATTACTGTTTCCTTATTGAGCTGAACATTCACAGATTTTATGAGTCTACCTTTTACGAAAGTAGCTTTTGCACATTTACTGAGACCACGTTCCATACCAATGTCATCACTAAACCCTTTTACAACTTTCAAAAGCCCTTTAAGTTCACTGTCATTTTTTCCGTAAAGTTTCAGATCATCTGTATAAAACAAAACGAAGATCTTATATTACTAATCTTATATCCATTTTCTGAGGAATTGAGTTCTAAAGACAGTGGAATGAGTGAAATACAAAAAAGGAGGGAAGGGAGTGAATCACCTTGAAATATTTCTCTTTTAATATGGAGATCGTTGGGTATAATGGTACCCTTTTCATAAAATAGGTGTACCCTTGTATTCCATTGAGTCATATGAAACTTCAAAAAGCAATAATAATCGAGGAGACTTTGAAAAGATCAAGTGATCAGAATCCAATTGTGTGAAACGTCATCAAATGCCTTTTGTATTCGATCCAGGCACAACTCATGTTTCTTTTTCCGGTATTACAATTATTAATGATCATTTTGTTTATTAATAATTTATCTTTACAGCCGTATGGTCTTCTTCTGCACCCTTTTTTTCTAAAAGGAATAGAATGTTTTCTTCAGAGGTTTTTAGGTTCTGTCAGTACGTAATTTGTATGTTGTAAAAGACATGTTATTGTCCTATAGTTTTGGGGATCCTCTGTTTCACTACTTTTAGCAAGTAGATGGGTTGTGCCTTCACATAACCAGCTGGGTGTTTGTTTTGGGTGCAGCATCAATTTATTGAGAAGTTTAGCAAAGGTGTCCTGCGTTGACGACAAAGCGTTTAACCAGAAATTTGGTACTTTTTCTTAACCTAGTAATTTCCATTTTTGTGCTTTTGTCAAGGAAGAATTCAACTCTGAAACAGTTATACTCTCCCGCTCTTGTGCTTTGACATTTTCGTTCCTATTTGCTGTATTTGAGATCCATGAAGCAGATTCTTTACTTTTTCCTTGCCCCAGATTCCATTCCAAAAATTTTCAATATTCTCTTGACTTAGGGTTTCTTTCAATTTTTCTTGTTTTTTACCTAATTTCCTGTAAAACGTTTTTGCATCTGTTTGAAAAATGTTATTCTGGCGGTAGCAGTTGCTTGGCTTCTAAAGGTTTTAAACGTTGGGCTTTCGCTTGCATTTTTTGTTTTTATTCTTCCTTAAATTGAGCCATTTCGGGTATATTTCCTATTCTGAATTTTTTCATAATCTTTCGAGACTTTCTAGTTTTTGGGTCCTTTCCCCTTTCCATCTTGCTTAAAATCGATATTTAGCCGCACATTTCTTCAATAGTATTAACCTCAGTTATGTTTAACTCAACTTCTTTTCAAAAATATGCTAAGACGAAGTTTGCCATAACCATATATTTCTCCTGTGACTTTTTCAATGTTATTTTTGCTAGACGTTCGCGTTCTTTCATATCAACAGATTCAAATTTTTCAACGTTAGCTATTACCTTTTAATTGAGCATACTCGGCATCGTCATCTTCCCTTCTTTCTGTGCCTTGTACAGGTTCAGAGTCTTCGTTTGGACTACGTGGACCAGCAACGTTAATACTACTAATTCTAACATTACTGTTCCCAATAGCTCTTCAGTTTAATTCATTGTCAGAATCTTCATCAAGCAGAATTTCTTCTCGTGCTTCATTCTCATTTTCCAATGCATTGAAAGCCCAAACTCCAACGTCTTCTTTTCTTTTTTCCTTTACTTCTCTCTGTTCAAATTCAGCTAGCTTCTTATTTTTCATCATATCTCGCCTAATGTTAGTTAATATAACAGCGTCCAAATAAGTTCTTACATTCAGGTTTTGTTTTTTCCACGTACTGAAAATGTTTTCTGTGTGGCTTCCTGCTGGTTTTTCTACTGACATAAAAAACCATACATAACTTCTGCATAGTTCTCTCTTTTCCATCCTTGTCGTTTTTATTTTGCTTTCTTGCATGACGAGGTTTCTCTGGATGGGCCAGCTGGTAGGTTTCTTGTGCTTGGTGACCGTCAGAGTTTTCATTTCTCTCATTTTGAGAGGTTGCTGATTCAGTCGCACATTTTTCGATCCCAAGCTGGTTCAGCTCCCTTTAGGGGCTCGTCCCTTGTTTACCCAAGTGACAGATGATGTGGTATGTATTTGACTTCTAGCTTTCATGATTTCTAATTAATACGTTTTAGCCTTACTGCCAAGGGGCTGGCTATTCCGTGCCAGATGGCACTTGGAATTTTATGCCCAGGCGGAATAAGACAGACTAAACCCCGCCAGATTCCAATCCGGTTCTTTAAGGTCTCGGGGTAGTCTGACAGGAATATAGCCAATAACCTAAGTTTCTAAGCCGTTTATGTGTCTTTCTTGGTGTCTATTTGGTTATGTTCTTGTAAAAATGAATAGAAAAGTAAAACTCTAAATTATTTTCATTGCTTCAACATAAAAGTTCATTATCAGATGGAAAGGGCTCTTCTAAGAATATGGGCAGTACTATTAAGCACAATCTTCTGTATTTCGGTAATCGCAACTTTTCTGGGATTTCATTGAAGTTTCTCTGTGTCCCCTTCTTAGTCATCCCACGTGCACCAACTATAACAGGTATGGTTTTAATTTTCATTATTATTATTACTATTATCATTATTATTATTTTCATTTGTGTTATTCATGATTGTTTTCGTGCACTTAGGTGTGGAATAGCTTTCTTTTTTTGGTCTTGGACTTCATATTCACTTTTAAAACTTCCTGCCTAATGATGTGGTGGGCTTCTTTACCATTTCTATGGTAACTCTTAAGCCAATTCTCTTAAATTTAACTAAGGAGTAACAGTGTTATCATTCTAACTACACTGATCATTATGGATGTAACCTTAAATTTCTATTCCAAAATTACTGTATCTTATGAGATAAGTCAATACTGATTCAACTCACACTTTGATCATACATGCAGCTTAGATACATACAATAATTGCAATATCTTAGCTGTTTAAACAATGGCTGACATCTATGAAATTCTAATGATGACGGTTAAATCTAATTTTCTCTACCTGTTTGTATCATTCTTTGGGGTATCTTAAATTGCTTTAAGTATCACGGTCAACGTCGTGGGTTTATAGCCCCTGTTAACATGAAATACTAAACCCCGTTATCTATTAACTGTCTTTTATGTTGTGTTGATAATATTCTGGTTAGATTGGGCAAGAATGTCAGTGACTGTCCATTCATTTATACTTTTCTGCATTAGAGTAACATCAGAACTCTTTTGTTTCAGTTTCTTTTCTGTGCTGATAGATAGTCATGACGTAAATGACCCTACAATTTTCGTTCTCTGCAACTGTTAATGGTTGACGTCCATACCAATACCATTTGTTGGTACATTTTGTACCATATTTCTTGCTTATAATTTGTGTCTTTCATACATGCCATGAGAGATCCTCCATTCTACCAGTTAGATAACATGTCCAGTGGTTTCACCTCATATTTCAACCCAGTCACAACAACTTTAATCTCAGTAATAGAAGATTGATCATACTTTTATGTGTGTCGCTTTCTACATTCCAAAAATTCAGAGTTTCTATTAAAACACATTCATATTTGAATCAATCAGGGAAAAAAATGGACAAAAATGTCTCTATGGGCAAATAGATTATTTTGAGGCATTGTTCCCCTATTCCTGCCCCAGGCAACTTATCTGAATCAGGGGACAGTTTACGTCAGTTTCGGGCTTCCTGACTCAACCAATTTTGTCGCTAAAATAATGAAAAAGAGACTGAAATTTCTTCTTCAGTCGTGACTACTGCATCAAGCAAGATACAAAAGCAAAAGGGTTTCCACCTAGAATAATGTCATATTGAATTATCTAGGTGCAGTATCGTTACTTTAGACTTGATTGGTGCTTTTATTCCAAAAGAAACCTGAGGTAAATACAAAATAAATCCCTTAAATAAATTCGGTTTTTGTTGGTGTTTGGATTGCCACAGTTAGATATGTTGAGCTACAATTTAATAGTGAGTTTCCTGCTCCTCCAGTCTTGCTTTGTGTTAATTGTTATGAACTATGCTCTGGCACCGAAAAAGTACAGTCAGTTGTTTTGGGCTTTGTTCATTGTAGTTACAGAGCCTGTAGTGCGTGGAACTATTTTCACGGTAGTTTAACAAAAGCAAAGTCCATACTTGAAAAGAAGCAGTATCTAACTCAGTTTTACTATTCCATCGTTAAAGAAACACTAAAAAGGGATTTTTGAGGGAAGGGGATTACATGGAGACAGACTGACATAAGAAAAAGCAAAAGAAGGAGAGCAAGGTGACGCAGCAGTAGTATCTACGAATTTTATTTTCGTACAATACCGGAGAAATGTGACGAGGGACTATTTCAGAGCATTACGAAATTTTAATGCACCATGTACGCCTGCTTTGACGTTACATAAGTTGAAAACTGTTTTACCATCTTTGATAACCAGCGTTGAGAAAAAAATTCGAAGCGATCTTGTGTACAAAATTACCTGTCTGCGCTGTAATGTGTGTTATATTGGCCAAATCAACCAATATTTACTTGATCGTTTTTGAAAGCATCTTAAACCTTCCCAACATGTGGGATGACATCTACGTAATTGTGGTGTACATAAAGAAGTAGTCATTGATGATGTGAAAATCCTGGCACAATCTTCAAGAAGTAGCTGATTCCTTGAAACGGTGGAGGCGCTTTTACAAGATGAGCTGCACCCTAGACGGTGGGAATCTTTCCTGGAATATATTTCTCCAATTTGATAGAATATGTCATATATTGAACTCTTGAATATTTCAGTACGTTAACAACATTTGCCTTAATACTTTCGACAAATTTCCCTGCTGCCTTCTCGTTTTCTTTCACAAAAGTTCAGGTATTTCTATCATTGGTAAGGCAGCTGTACAACATATCTAACCAACATACGTTGCCTTTCAACCTGCCTTTTACTATACTATCTCTACGGGACTTTTACAATTCAACAACAATTATTGTTCCTTTTTGAAAAGGGATTAAATTTTAGAAAATTAAAAGAAAAGAGACAAAATGGATTCGTCTGGAATTTCCATTGTTTAATAATCTGCAACACGACATTGTCTTAAGAAATTTACATCATTGGCATTCCTTAGTCTCCGTTAAAATTTGGTAAACATTGTAAAGGACGTAAATTGAAACGGAGAAAGAAACCCTATCAATTCTGTACTGTTTCTGGGGTATCAAGTATTTTGTCTTCTTCAATTATTATTTTGACTGAATTTCAATTTTTTCTGTCAGATCTAACCATGATAGACTAAGGAATGTATTAAGTGCATTTTTAAGTAGTCGCATTACTGAGGTGAAATACATTTGGTGGTTGATACACTTGGGTAAGATAGTAGAAATATGTAAACATTCTTGTCTAACAGAATGTAATCTAGCCTTTACAATTCTGCTAAAATCTGTGAAAAGGTATTTCTGCAAAAATGACTCAACAAGTAAAAATAACTGAAAGGAAGTAGTTACAGTTTGTTTGATTAGAAAAACATTAACTGAATAAACAAATATTAAATGGAACGTGAAGATGTTGAAACTCAGAAAGGGAGTGCGATTGTTGCAAAACAAACTGAAACCAACGATCTGTACTATGTGAAAAATACGTATCAGAGAAGAAAAATGACAAATGACAGAAGAGAAATTGTCTCTTTACAATCATTGGTGATCTTTAATAAATTATGTTACTGATTAGATGGTCGTTTGCGAATGATGAGTTAAAATAGCCTTTTTTCTTAACTAGCAAAAGGAAGTAGCCTTAAATTGCCCATCAGTTGAGTAAACATGGTAGTTTTAAAATTTGACAGCTAAAGCTCATTTTATTTATATATACAAAGTGACATGACCTCTGGTACTTCGAAACTTTTAATTTCTTCCATTCTTTTGCTTTCATTATAAGTTACACCTTCCTTCTTTTAAGCCATATGTTATCAGTCATCGTTTTTCGCCTCTTTAATTAACCGCTTTCTTTCCTCCTGTTAACTTTGACCGACTATAAGTGACTGTCTGAGGAGCTTTTCAGGGGTGAAAAAGTATAGTTATAAAGAACATTTTAAAAATATTCTTACCTTAAGCAAAGGAATACAGGAATAAAGTCAATTTGCATCACCTCCAATAAGCATTATGCCACATTCCTGTTATTGATTTCACTCGGAAATAAAACGAGTTTAAAAAGTAATAAAAAATGAATAATTCAATATTTCATGATCAGCAAGGCCATTAGAAACGTCGAGGTAAACATCAGATCTTGCTGATTAGAAAGACTTTTAACTCTTCCCAGAACCCCTTATTCAAAGGAAAACTCTTTGCTAGTGCTGAGTCAGTAAAAAAGATGGCGAAAAAACTGGCATGGACTTGAGTTCTTGACTTGACAAGGCAGGCAGAGAGCCCAGATTGGATATCTACCAAAATGATGAGATGCAGATTACAGGAAAATATACCAGTTTGTGTAGCTGTGCCAGATTTCTGCTTGTCCTTTTTCCATCAAGCAGTTTCTTTTACACTCCTTCATTTGCAAAGAGTGCAAAGTTTTTTTTTCATTTTTTAAGTACAAATATATAAGAACTTATGATACGTATGGACCTTATCAAAAATTCAAATTAATTATTTTTAGTCCTAAATTAGGATTTTGTCGAAAAGTAACTTCTGGTGCCGTTGATTATAAATAGTAGTCAATTCTGTTTGGAAGAAAGGTATCAGACACGTTTCCATATATTTTTAACTTGAACATATATTCAATCCTGTTTACCCTGCCACCATTCTCGACGTTTTCTTATAACATTAATTTAGGAAATAAAATTTTATTTACGCATTTCAGATTTCACGGAAACTGGAAGAAAAGAACTGTCGTAAGAATACCAGAAAAATCATCAAAACGTTAGGAAATTGAATAATAAGGAAAAATATTTTCCTTTCAAGCTTGCTTATTAGAGTATTAAAATATATGAATATATATATATATATATATATAAATATATATTGGACATTCCTCTTGTCTTCTACATACCTACTGTGTGTACGAAATTCCAAAGACGGGACAAATTTTGGACTTTGGAGCTGATAGGCAAGTGTATCTGCGCATGCCTTTACATTTGTTTATAGTCTTTTTGAATGGGAAAGGGATCCATTTTTATGTCATTGAATTCTTTATTGGAGCTTGAATACCAGGTTAAAAGGTCTGAAAAAAGGTTAAAAAAAGGAATAAGCAAGGTATTAATGGCATTTAAATGTTATTTACGATGCGCTTTATAACCCAAAAGTATATTACCTACAGCTGCCCTGAAACAGAGCTTGCTCTTTATGAAAACGTCAAGTATACTATTGTCACTCATTTGATGGCTTGATTATTGTTATGGTTTCTGTATCGCAAGGTGTATCTATAGATAAAGCTAGAAAGAAACTTATAAAGGACATCAAACTAATGTCCTTAAGTTCTATGTGTAGCCAAAAGTTCTAATCCATAAACAAGGGTGGAATGAACGCTTGGTCGATACAAAAAGTGTTTCTGTTTACAATAAGTTACGATCAGTTCTCAGTTTATTCAAAACAAACTCTCACAATTTTTCCACAACATAAATTGCTTATCTCCGCCCATGCAAACGTCTCTTTTGCTTATGATATTCAATAAACAACTTCCTCTTCTACAGTGCTACTGTGATTGACTTTGCTCCTCAAATAAATAAAATGTTGCACACCATTCAAGCCCTTTCCTTCAATGTTGGTAGATAAAATCAGGAACTACTAAACTGGTAGATACCTTTTGACAACTTTTAAATTGTTTGTGTGAGTGAGCTAAGGTAGAGATACTACTTCACTTTTCAATGCGAATGGTGAGTCAAATTGTCTTCCTTGCAATGATAAATGGTGAATGAGCTCTTGGAGGTGCTTAACTGATATTCCTATCAAAGGTATAACTTCGTCGCATTAAGGGTCGAGAACTAAAATTCTACTTTGTAGTGTTCTTATATTACTACTATGATGGTTAAAATGTATAAGTTTTAAATATTCTATCCTTCTTAAGGCCGCTCAAAGCATTTTGTATCACAATTGAGAAACAGAGAGCACAACTTTGAGAAAATTTGATTCAAATTTGTTTCGTGCCATTTGTTACTAAATCCTCTATAAGACGTGGCAAATCGTTTCCATCCGTCCTAGAAAGGGTATTATATTTTCCATATTGTCAGTTACACCAAGAGTAGTTTGGGTTTCTTATAGAGTGTTACTAGTAACAATGTCCAATGGCTTGCTCAAAGCTACAAAAGTTTACTGGAGTGCTTGCCTTTGCTCCAAACTTTCTCAGCAACCTAATGAAGTGAAGAGATCATGTAAACCTATACATTGGAACACGTATATTACAACCATAGTAGCTATTCTGGATGACAAAGACATATTCTCTTGAAACGAAACTTTTCCCTTTTTGTTTACATTATACAAAATCCGCCCGTAAATCGAGCAGTAATAATACGAAAATCCAGAGCATTACAACCATTTGCATTGCGAATTGTGAGCAAACATACAGGTTACCTTTCCTTATTTCTGTACTGTTCGTTTAGCGTACTATACCTGATCATGCAGTCAAATCAACTGCTATTTGTCCTTACCATGTTAGCTTGATTTAGTGTTTGGTACTGAAGCATAAAGAGTTTATTTAACCCTGCAACTTAAATGCATGTTAAAAGAAGATAGCAATCAAGCAATTAATTTCTTTTGGTAATAAATTCCATACACTCTAAAGCTACAAGAATGATTTGTCATGTGCTGTCATTAAAAGAAGCTAAAAATTGCTTTATTTTACATTAATTTTCCAATTTATGACACAAACTATACTCTTCACCACCCACCCCCACTACCATAACTTCAAAATACAAGGTACGACAATTTCTTTGTTCTTAATTGCGAAATATCAGATACCATGCCTGCGAGAGATACAAAAACTCCAACTTTCTTTGGTTGCCATTCAGTTATTTTCTTGACCATTTACCATGACTGTGTCTAGTGTACCAAGGTTCTCTCAAAGCTTCACTATCTCAGATTTACTGAGGATAGTCCAGATTGTTAAATTTCAGGGAAAAGTACAATGGTTATGCAAAGAATTTATAAAGTATCATATGAGTGGTGCAGATCATTTTCTTCAACCGAAGCGAATCATGCTTAGAATCAAATTTTCTGATGAAAGAGAAATTCTTTGGACTGTGATTTAGAGTCCAAAGAATAGCGCACGAGCTTATCCACAAGCTCACTTGCTTTCTTACCAGAGAGGTTTTCAACAACAGTCTCATAGTGTCCATCGTCATAATCCTCGTCATCTTCGACATCAGATTTACAAGGTTGTATCAAAATTTGGGCATATTGTACTCCTAACACTATTCTATAGCACAGTCACAGTTTATGAATTGCACCACATTAAGAAGGTCGTCTAATAGTTGAGGAGGTGCACAACACAGAAGATTTGCGAGTTTAGACAAAGGCAATTCTTCATTATCCATATTCAAATCAGTAATGCCAAATTAGAACCCTGCCTTTCTGAGACACTTCATTATCGTAAGCGGTGACAGACTATCCCAAGCCTCACAACTCCATTTTACAACATCCAAGGGTATGACATTGCGAGCGTCAGTCAATGACTGGAAGCTATTCACTTTCAGCAACATTGACCAGGGGAAGAGTTTTCGATTAAGTTTCACTGTCTTTTTGATAACGCCTTGATCAATTGGTTGGAGTTTGGATGTGGTATTGGCAGAAAAGTATATGACGGTTACATTTTAGAGTTTGATCCTTGGATGTGAACATTTCATTTCTCTGAACATCAAAACTTTTTGCTTCTGATCCCGCATTTTTTTAATTCACTTTCTTTAGCCAGTCATCGAAAATACAATTTGTATCCAAGCCTTTTTTTCGTTCACTAGAAGACTTGGTAATCGATTAAGGTCAAGATTCTTGAAGCATCGTCGTTTCAGTGATTTCCCAATAATCAGTGGTTTCAGCTTCTCCCCTATCAAACTTGCACTTCACATCACTATTATCCTTTTCTTTCAATAGATTTCCTCCTTTGCAGCTTTCACCTTGAGTAAGTAGCGAATTTTAGGTATGCCTTAAAAAAAGGTCTGTTTTCATTGACATTAAAATCTTCTTTTTGTTATATCCCTCGCATAGAGTCGGCAGCGTTTTAATCCAATCGTCGCAAGTCTTCTCAGAAACATCAGCTGCCTCTTCACAGATTTCTTTGCGTGAGATATTGTGCCTTTTCTTGAAGCTTTCTAGCCACCCGTTACTGGCTTCGTGGTCGTTCAAACGTTGCCGTATTCGAGTATTTGTGCTTGCAGAATTGGCCCATTAACAGGTACATTTTACTCCGACAAAGCCGGAAAATGTCCCACACAAGCTTGTTTACTTCTTCGTGATCTATTTTTTTGAGTTTTCTGAGCAATCCTCACTAATATTTTGCTCATATAATTCCTCAATTTTGCGTTTTTGTTTGAGAAGATTTTAAGCTTTTCCATCTGATACTCCTTATCCTTCGATAGTTACAAGCTTTTTCTACCCGAGGTCTCAACAAATTTAGCTTTCTTTAAGATAGACAATTCATTTTAGACACGCTTAACTATTTTGACTCAATGATAGCAATAATAGCATTTTCATCAGTCTTTTTAAAAAATTGAGAATTTTCATTGTAACTCAAAATTCAATGATTTTAGCGTAAGACCTGGTTAAAAACTATTCCCAATAGCAGAACTAATCCGCAATAAAATCTTTCCTTTCATTAACCATAGTGTTATTACTGTCATTCAAACAAAGAAACTTATGACAGTTTACTCATCAGGGTCTAAATACTCTAGGTCTGGATCAACTCATTTAATCTGTCATCAATTCGACAGTAATTTGTAGTGATCAGATTGATAAACAAAGGCTGGGTGTTCAATTGAACAGGTAAATTTATTGTTGAGACCGAGACTTGGTGTTCAGTGCTCAAAGTAGACAGTTGTTCATTGTACCAAGTTTCTCTTATATAGAATTGGGCTTGGATTTGCCGGGACGGAAAAAAAGTCCTCAATGTTTGGAGGTGATCAATGTACGGAGGTGTTTAATGATTTCACTGTATTTTTATGCTATTTTGTATACATTGACTCAAGACAGGTTTTTTTCTCTTAAATATCGTGTTCCCATCCGCTAAATTAAGCCTTCGTTGTCTTTCAATTATTGCAACTAATGACGTGACTCGAAGTTCTTCTATATAGTTTGAAAGAACATGTGAACCTAAATTAATCTGAAATTATGAGATTATTCGAATTGATTTCTTTGACAATTAATACTAATGAGAAGAATTGTCCTTAATAGAAATTTGCCTCTACAAGGCATATTTGGAGAGAGAACTTTGGTAATACGAAAACAGAATCTTCTTTTGAGTCGTAAAAGTGCAGTTGATTACTGACTTCTTTATTTTTGTCGATGCTTGTTACAAAATTTGATAGGATACCACATACATACATACATACAAATATACATACATGCTACATACTACATACTACATACATGATGATTGTTGCATATTTCCAGACGAATGTCCTTATCTTACGTTTAGTGGACTTGCACACTTTACTGCATATTATACAGATTATTTGGTCTTATCTAGTAGGTACCAACTTAACCCAATCACGAATTCGATGTTACTTAAGATGATTCACATAGCCAGCTTTTGACAGTATCTCTCTCACACACAAGTGTCTTATCTCCAGCTCTGTGTGTCATGGTCAAGTCTATCATCTAAACCTTGCAAAACTCGTGCTTCAGGTTCCTGTAGGTCTGCCTTTTTTCTCCATTGCATCACATCTTTTACGTCGGAGCTTCTTTCACTTTGGCCTTAGCAGTGATAGTTCTTCCCACTTGTCAATCTTGATTTACAAGTCAAGAAAGTATTTTAATTGGACAGTTCTTGTACCTCTTCCAAGGCTTACATTTAGGGCGCTTGCCGTTTTACAGATTTCTGTAAGAAATTCTTTTCGGCAGACTACAATCTTTTGCTCGAACCACGTGGTTTACCCAACGTGTGTGAGTCCTGATTGCAAGATTCTAAATACTGGAACAGCATGCTCTAACAAGAATCTCAGTGTTGGGTACTTGTGCTTCCCACTTAATATTTAAGATACATTTTAAGCATTCCTTGATGACTTCTTTCACAGCATATAATGTGGCTTTGATGTAATGTCCATCTCTCCGATGAATACATGAGTGTGCTTAGTACAAACCACTTGTAAAGGCAGATCATTATCTTCTTTGTGGCACCACAATCAGACCACAGTCTCTTCTCTAACTTTCCAAAAGCTACAGCAGACTTTTATATTTGCCTGTGGGATTTAGTAAACAGAGACTCGCCCCCTGACGAAGCACTACTGAGGTAGACAAACTAATCAACTACTTCTAGCAGAGCACAACTTACCATTATGTTCGGTTCCAAGTATGGTTCGCCTAGTGCAGGAGTGAACATCACCTTTTTGAACGGATTGATCTTCAGACCAAAGGCAGTGCAGGATTCAGCAAACGTTCCATTATATACCGCATATCAGCTTCAGTGTGTGACAGGAAAACATAATGTTGAAACGCATGAGGTACTACAGTAGCAGATAATATATTGAATAGAGTGGGCACAGGGATATTGCCTTTATATGACACCGTTGTCAACTGGGATTTCATCACATAACTTTCCGTTAAAGGAAACCATATCTTTCATGTCCTTTGCTCAGTTTCTTGAATATTCTAACAAAGGTTCGAAGACGCCATAATTTCTTTAAAATCAACCAGAGAGCATCCCTATTGACAGTGTCGAAAACCTTAGTTAAGTCCACAAACAGTTAATACAGTGGCATCTGCTGTTGCTTCCATTTGTCCTGGATTTTCCGGGCTCAAAAAATCGTACCCATAATCCCTCTTCTACCAGACCTGATGCCACTTTATGACTCCAGAATAGCATTAAGTCAAACATTTCCCAATAGCTTGTTCAATAGAAGTCGAGAATAAAGTTTGCTAACATATTCCAAGAGCGTTATCCCAGGGTAATAGTAGCAAACATTTTTCTGTCCCTTACCTTTAAACAAAGTCACCAAGGCACCATCGATACAACCCAGCGAAACAGGAGCACCTCCACCGATATCTTTAACAAAACGAAAGATAGCATCAATAGTATTCATACTTTAAATTTTAAGTAGCTCCACCAAAGACCACCTAAATTAGGTGCTTCCCCACTGCTAACGTGCATGATGGCTGACTGCACCCCATCATGACCAGGAAAACGATCCATTCTGAGTCTGACATCACATCGCGGGAGGTTATAAATCACATTCCACATCAACAGCTGAAAGATTGTAGAACACATCAGCAAAGTGTTCATTCAATATTTTCAAAATGTTCTCTGGATCCTTAATGACAGTGAAACCATCTTTTGACATCAGCGAATGTATAACTACTTTGAAAAAACAGGTCTTGACATTCCAACAAAAAATTGCAAAAATAGCATAGTTTTATTCAAGAGAAATGCTGTCTGCCTAATATCTAGGAAGCATAACGGTGTTGTCCCTTCAAAGCAAGGCACCATAATGCTATTAAATAATTCATTTAGAATTCTACAATAGCAACCAACTTTGCTTATTCAGGTGGCATCATGCCAAATTCAACCAAGCACACTATATTGCACATACAAACGACATGGTAACAATAAAATACATTACAACTGTCTTCCAGAATGTGCTTGATTTTTGAATTTCTGAAGCAGGACCATCGTTTAAGAGAAGAATCTTGAATAATGCTTCAGGGTTATCTTAACCATAGTGACACTTGGTGATGTGAAGCTAAAACACCAAAATGCCGATTAGATGTGGTACACGTTGTGAGTGTCAACTTGATACTTTCTACATTTGCAAGGAATTTCTAGTCAATTTGGATTTCAAATAAATTTTCAGATCAAACAGTTTTTTTAATATTTCTGATAAATCTATTTTTATCTGATTTGGTATTTCTGCACAAAGTTGTCTAGTTGTCTCAAAGAGTCTTTGAACACAATTTTTATGTGAAGTTTGCATTTTGAGGCTGATTTTTAGTAACGGCCGGCAATACATTCTAATTGATACCTTTTGTCTTTAATGACAGGCGCTTATTTTACTTTTTTTCAACAAGAGAAGCCTGTACCTCTTAAAGTTTTTCTTTTGACTTAGCATTCAAAGTCATGCCATTTACATACCTCAGCTTTGTTAAAATATATCCTTTAATAAAGGGTTCCTCGTCTTACTAATTTCTTAAAGGTTGTTTTAGTTGGAGAAAATGTAGTAAAAAGGCCTTGTCTGACTCTTTTGTGTATGTGAACACATTTATTTAGATCATTATAATCATGAGCTACAGCTGACTGTTACCAGCAGAGCTTGTGATTTATCTGTATGCCTTTTCCCAACAAGGTCTTTATCTTGCAACAAATCTTAACAGATCTTTGTTCCTCATCTTATGCAATGCCGTTGCGTTTACCATCCATATTTCAACTGATCCTGGTTAGTCAAATCTTGTTCTCAAGAAGCTTTAGCAAGTATTGCCTTTAGTTTTCATTTACATATTGAAACATCTGAAGACTTACATCTTAAATGAGGAAGGATCCCTTTCAATAAACAGCTTCTTCGCGTTAACTTGAGTCACGATTTTCATACTTAGAGTATTGTAGATTAGAGTCCTAAGACGCATTTATTAAGGTTTTCCTTCCTTTTCTTGTAGCACGTTGTTAGCATAGGTGTACTACTGAATGCACGTCAATAGCTTTTATCACAGTAGGAAAACCATAGCAACGGCTTCCCTATTCTTTGTTTAGGTTACAGGGAAGGGATTTTTTCAGCATTATTTAGGCCGAATGGTTATGCAAATCCTTTGATCCACATTGTTTTTTAGCCACTTTCATAGGTTAGTAGCCTAGCACTTTTTTATTATTTGTTATCGCTAATTTTCATTTAAGTAAGCTTGTTATTAATTTTAGACTCTGCTCCTGAACATACACACACACACATATATATATACATATATATATATATATATATATATATATCAGCAGTAAGGTAATATACAGCATGCTTCGGGATTCGGGAGAGAAGTGCAAAGAGACAGCAGAGTAAAAATCTTTCAGTTATTGTTGCTTGACATTTTGTCATTTGTCATTACAGTTGTCTGAGTTATTTGTCTGAGTTTTTTCAACAAAGTACATTACTTTTGTTATACTCTCTGGATCTGTTACAGTTCCGTCTTCAAATAATTTCAAAAAGGCAATCTTCAACAATTTCTAGCGTTGAGAGTTAATTATTGCTGTTCTTGATAATGTAAACTAGGCTATTTTATCAGTAATTGCCACATCTTACTATAGTTTTTGTAACAACCTAGATTGAATTAATTATTTTGTTAAATTCCTTTTTAATCCGACCTCGTCCACATATATAATTACTAATTGATAGTTTACTTACAATGCTAATGTTTTTCAAATGTTTTATAGAAGTGGAGGCATTACCTTAAAGAAATAAAGCGATTGAATGTGGCTTGTTTTAGCCTTTTCTATAGGTGTTATCATGGAAAGTATTCTGATGAGCTTTCCTTATTGGTACCAGCTCACTTTGTTGAATCTCCATTGATTTGTTTTTCTTAAAGTCTTCATCGTCGTGCAGTTGGCCCTTGTTGTAATAAATCTTTCTATGATTGTAGTTTTTTCCTCGAACTGGAAGATTATGAAAATCTTTAGCTTCTGAGTGCTTTCCTGCATCACATAACGTGAATGTTTTTAAGTCCAAAGTTAACACATCTCTTGGTTTAACCATTTTCTTCTTTTTTTTCTCTCTTTTAGCTGTCATTTCTTCAGAATTACATACACTTAGTGCCATTATGCCATGTATGGATCTTAACCCTTAAAAAGCAACAGCAAATCATTTTGCATATGTAAAAGATATTTCAGAATTTTTGAACTTTATTTGAAACTACAGCAGAAATACATTTTTACTTCAAAGACCAATATTTTACTGCAATTCTGTAAGTAGGAGGTGCGCTAACTTTCAAAATTTGAAGCTCACAGGGTGCTTACATTTAAAGTGCGCTTATTATTGGATCACACTTTTATTTGGGGGTTAAAAAATCATTACCAAACAAAATATAAGTATTTATTAAAAGTGTATCTTTCTATGTATTTTCATATCTTTTTAATGTCATTTTCATAAATCACTTTGATATCTTTTTATATTTTTAAAATATATTTTTATAACTTTTTGATATCTTTTAAATATATTTTTATCTATTTTTCAATATAATTTTTTAAGTTATAATTTTTTTAAAAAAACAACGTGCTACAATGGACATAAAACGGAAAGTCCACGGAAAGTGTCTTTCCTTTAAACTATGTAGCCTTTCTTTGAGCTTTCTTTTCTTCGATCATTTTATTGGTGCCTGGAAAATACTTGCAATTTCGATGTCGCTGCCTTGATACAAAGTGAACATTCTTGCAGGCATGCTTTTACTAGTGATATTGTATCTAATTTGGTAAGTTCCATCTTTTATTACCTTAAAGAGTTCAGCAGCGAATGCATCGGAAAATATGTGCTACAATTACTGCTACTTTCTGTTGTTTCTTTGAAACTAATATTACTTGCTTGGACCAAAAGATTGTTATTCCACTTCGCAGTTAAATACAAATTTGGTTTTCGGATTGCTTTGACAAACACGGTCTCCTCGAACAAAAGATCTTATCTTGCGAAACGTTTTATGTTCAGTCGTCATAATGCTTTGAAACAAGCTTAACAAACTGTCTATTGAGACTACTTTTTCACGATTAAACTTTGGAGGAGGAACTTTTCACGTTCTAAGTATATATATATATATATATATATATATATATATATACATAACAACGTTTAACTATTACGATTTTTATGCCTTGGAATTGCTTTATTTTAATTGCTGGTATGAAGAGCGACTTTTGAGATATTAAACAAAAAAGACAACAATGAAGAAGAAAACAGTTTGTCGGGTTATTCAATTCGTATGGCACTAAACCTCGAATCTTCGTTCTCTTTATTTCGAAGAAAACGTTTTTGATGAATAGCAGCTTGCAATCAAGCTTCGATTTTATTGTTAGCTGAGGTGCGAGTTGGTCTTCACTGACGTTCATCGTCTTATATGGATAGACCTGCATTATAACTTTAAACAATAATGTTTGAAGGGCCCTCTTGCTTTTTACATAATCTAAGTACTCTGTAAGTACATCCTGTTATGTCAACGTGACAACCACTTTAAAGATGGAAGAAAAAGCCCCTATCTAAGACAACCATTGAATCCCTGGTGGCTAAGATTCCTGCATATTAGTGGTCAGAAACAGTTAAGAGCAGCTTTGTTTTTCTTTTTCATTGCTCAATTCTTGGAAATTAATTCAAGCAAGGAAGTAAACTCACACCTGAAAAGTGTTTCGAAAATTCGCAACTTTCTGGTAAAATAAGCAATGTTCAAAACAACCAACTTTCTAACCATCAATCTTCACACATTTTCCTACCCCAACAAGTGTATGCCATTAAGCACGTCTTTCCAATGAGCTCCCTGAAACGTAAAAGTTGTAACGGTTTTTGCATGAAATTACATATTTCCAAGATGATGTTACAATTCATACAATTTACGTCAGATGGTATAAGAATGGATAGTACTTATAGACGTTCTGGCTGACTTGTCCACTGTATTGTGCTGAGAGAACCAATTAAAGACAGGAATTATATCAACAACTCTTTTCTGACAAATGCAAGTCAAATGAATATGCTGGTAGATGGTTCTGGGTGCAAGACCTTGCAACATTGTAATGGTATTATGTTCTGCAGCACAGGTGTCAATGAAATAAACTCACATCAGTCTAACTGCGTCTGTAAACAATTGACTCCAAGTAAGCTTACTCCTACTCTCTAAGGAGTTAATTAGTACTTGCTGATTAATGAGATCAGTCAACAATCCTGCCAGTAAAGATCGCTCCATCGCACCGAATGAAACTCTTGGACTGAAAACCGTTAATGCAGTCAAGTACCCTTTTTGAACAGTTCCACATTTTACTGGATTTGAATCCCTGCACACTTGGCATAAATAAAATGCCCCGTTGTTGAAAGAAACGATACCTCTGCAACATAAAAATTCCCTGTTGGTTTTCTACAAGGACTAATGCATCTTTAATGTCAACCATCATATCTCCTTTATCTGTTTCTGCTTTTTCAGCTGAGTTAGATAACTGAGAGGTCAATTGTTAGGTATCTGTTGGAAGGAAAACATACGTTTGGTCATCAAAATTGCATGTACCAAGACGTGAGCTCGTAAAGCTATTGAGACAGCCTTTGCAGAAAGAATTTTGTTACTAAACTTTTTCCATGAACGCTATTTAGCCCCTCTGAAAAATCCAGTGCCATCCATAAGACTACTGTTGCTTCCAAAGAACCTCGTGCTAGATTGGAAGCCTCCCAAACTGGAAACTTTGTTCATAGACCTAGCATTGATAAAACTAGTCTGCATTTATAGATTTTTTTCAAACATCAAAGGTTTTTCAACTGATTCATATATTTTTCATGCGCCAAATCAAAAATTTTTATCCATTTTCTTTGATCCGATCTTTTTTTGCGGATACGATTAGTGCAAGTTTTGACCCTTGAATAGTATACTCAGTTCAAGAAAAACAGGGCTGGAACTGGCCAAATGTTTGTTTTTTCGTAGCGAAAGTGGAGCTGCCTCAATCTGAAATTGTATCGGTCTTTAACGACAGGAAACTAAAACTGAAACTTTTTCTGTTTCAACCTGGATTGTTATTTATTGTTTAGCAGAGCTGAGCTCCAGTCAAGGTGACTTGAAATCGCAAGTAGCAGATGTAGTATTTCTATTAAATATTGTGGGATCAAGTGAGAATGGATCGCAAATGTACAACTTATCTTGACAGTTTCTGTAAAATATGTGGTAATGCTATTCGTCCTGGTCGCCTTGCAAAAATAACTGATTTTGTAAAGGAGGCATATCATGTTTACATTGGAGACCAGGACAAGCCATTTGCACCCCATGTTAGCTGCAACACATGTGTTGAGAACGTGCGAGATCTTGGGAGAAATAACAAAGGAAAAGTATGCCATTCGCTGTTCCTATGTTGTAGAGAGGATAAAAAATCATGTTACAGACTGCTATTTTTGCATTACTAATCTCCAAGGAATCGGTAGCAAGAACAAGCATAATGTTCAGTATCTTGATGTTCCGTCCGCCATAATGCCAGACCCTCATGCTTTAGACCTACCTGCTCCGGAGCCAGAGGTTGCAATGGAATCTATCCCTGAATCGGAATCTGATAAGCTGCATGACATAACAGAGGGTGAAGAATACATGCCAGAAAAGAATGACTGGCCAGTCCCTCTGACATAAGCAGATCTCAATGACCTGACACGAGACCTAAACCTCTCAAAGGAATCAGCACAACATCTGGGTTCTCGTCTTTGTGAGAACAATTTGCTGTGACTTGGAACAACATTCTACTGGAATCTGGAGCGTGAAAGAGAATTTAGACAGTTTTTTACAACCCAAAGAGACTCATCATTTGTTTACTGCAACAACATTGCTGATTGGGGTGGACTATTTCGCTACGGAATGGAACTTTTCATCAATTCGTCTAGTAGATGTTTTAAGGTAGTTCTCCTGCATAATGGAAATAAATACTCTTCGATTCAACTTGGTCATGCTCTGCAAATGAAAGAAACCCAGAGCAACATGAATTATTTGTTGTCCGCTCTGAAATACCATGAGCATGATTGGTTGATCTGTGGATGTCTTAAGGTTGTTGGATTGGTTTTAGGACTGCAGGATGGGTACACAAAATTTCCATGTTTTCTTTGTTTGTGGGACATTTGGGTTGATGATCAAGATTATATCAGACAAGAATGGGCGTTGACACAAGGGCTGGAAATTGGTTTGTACAATGTTCAGTCTCTGTCAAAGATGGTGGGATGTGAACTTTCTTGCGGACTAAAGTTGGTGTTTGAAATGAGACGTGGTGGCTACTCAGCACAGGAGAAAGTCACTAGAAAGGCCCTTCATCCATGATTAGCTTTTGTGTAATGTGTTATCTTTATTTCCTGAAGTTTGTTAGATAAAACACATCCTTTTTGTAAAGCACTAAATCCAAAACGATAAGTAATAAATAGCATTAAAGGGCGTTAATATCAATTCTTTTACGACCTCGTATCTCAAAAATTTGATCTGATTGGACAAAATAACTATGACTTTTGGATTTTGCATAGGAATCTACCCTAGAATCACCTATCGCATGCTTGACCTTCAAAATGTCGCAGGTCAGTGTAATTTGTGCAGCTTTTTACCACAATATTTGATAGCAGGTGATATATGAGGCAAAAATGTGAAACTGGTTGGCTTGAATTTCTAGAAATGAAAGTGCTGAATACATATAGCTGCTTGTAATCAAGCCCTCAAAGCAGGAGAGAAGAGCAAAACAAATCCTTAATTTTACAAATATTAAAATGTTGATTCCAAATTAATGACGATTAACTGATACAACCTGGCACACATTAAAGCTTCACAAGGTTAGAAAAATTGCTGAAATACTGCCAAACATTTCTTAACAAGTTAACTAAATACTTACATTGACTTTCCGGTATTTGGAACTAAAATAAGTTTAAGCAGGTTTCAGATCCCCTAGCCATCTCAAGCACCTGGTTTTCCTCCTTGTCTCAAAGGAAAGCATCAGGTTCTTCCATAGAGATATCATAGGAGAACATTAAGTTGACATATTTTATTTCGCCAAGAATGGGTCAGAGGTAAATGGAAGAAAACACGTTTTTTTATCAAATGACAAGCCGCATTGTCAATGACTAAGTATATATAAAGCAAAAAGGAATAATATTAAAAGTAAGTCTGAAAGAGAATTGTTATCTCAGCTGTCAAAATCATTAAAACTCAAATTCAAGGGATGCCAATTATCATAAACTCCTATCCAACAAACCTTGACATCTGTGATGTCAATGCTGCATTTCAATGATTGCCTTAATGTTGCAGATATTTTTGCAGATATTCAGATCAGACATGTAAAGAGATTTTGTTGGGGTGTGTCTACGGCGGGCACCAAAACCTTGGTCAGTCATCCTTGCTGGTTGATTTATTTGTGGAACTGGACTCCATATTTAGACGATAACTGTTGATCGACTATCTTGTTATATCGGACTTCTTAATTCTATTTATATACATAACTTGTAATGTTTTTCTTTTACTTTGAGTATATTCTCTCTGACATACAAAGATTGCGACGCAGCAGGATATCGGAAACATCAATCATAATGTACTAAAAAATACCTACACAGGATTGATATAGCTGCCTTGTTCACTCCACTCGAACAGCAACAACAAGCAGTTATAAATCCACGCCTTCCATGGTACAAGGTCATAACAAATGGAACAGCTATATCATACAAAAGCAGTCCTGTTAAATGGAACCAATAATCTTCAGAACAAGGTTTTCGTCGGAAAAGTTCAAGGCATTTATTATCTTTTGTCACACGACTGCCATAAATTTTATTAAGCAATAAGTACATACAATAGAGGAACCGTGGCTTAATAGTTAGTGCAACTGCACCATAACCAAGAGATTCCCGGTTCGATTCCCCGAGCGGGCGACTTTGTAACTTCACAAAAAAAAAAGCCATTGGTTGGAGTCAGGAAGGGCATCCGGCCAAGAAATTTTTGACGGCCAAATCCAAGTCCCTATGAAGGACACCGTCTGAATCCCAGTTACTGGGGGAAATGATATTAAAACCAGAAGAAAAAAAATAGACATACAATAAATCCCACAACTGTAAATAAATTGAAGTAACATTACTGAACAATTAAGAAAAATGCACGTACTCAGCTTGCACATTGATTAAATTCAACTAATTGGAAAGTATTCTCTTTTTTCTTCTTTACTTTACCTAAAAGTCATGACCATAGGAAGATGTGTCAACTTTAAGAAGGAAGCCTTTCTTAGGATGGTATTTGGTTATCAAAAGGGCACTTCCTTGGATGCACGCTTTACATGATTCTAGTAAGTAAGGAACTCTTGCAAGCGTCTTTTTTATAGCTACTCAGAGAAAACACTTTAACTTCTTAAATATTTAAAAGTTGAAACGTTTAATAAGCTGTGGTTTTTCTATGTGTAGCTTATTATTATTTTTAAATTTCAAAATGGTAGTAGTTGTATTAGTATTGAAAACACTGTATTACTTTATTAGATTGATAGATTAGAAAACAAAAATATACTACTAAAAGGAAGAAGAAAACGTGAAGGAGAAAGAAGAAGTAAAGGAAGCAATAGCAGAAATTCTTGGAAGGAAATACTCAGCAGAGGAAGAAAAAAAGGAAAGAGCATTTATTCTTCTTACATATCTTGTACGATAAAAACTGAATTCGAAAACTAAAATTACTGGATATTAATGATGAAAATACACCCTTCAAGAGAGTACCGCTCTTCACTTTAAAGTTTAATTCTGAGAAATAAATTGATGCTTTTCTCATTGTTTTCTTTGTTCTTACAAAAATGCTTGGATTTTTTCGGAATCTTTATGCAGCAAATTTAATATATCTCTAAATGTATATATTTTATTTCACTGCTTCTTGACCCATAATGAAATTAAGCTCATTTTCTCCCAAGAGTAATCTTTAATGTGATCTATTGATCCGTTGTTACTGCTATCGCTGAATCTTTGTCCTAATATACACTCGAAGTGGAGGTCTTCATGTATCCAGTTTCATCTCTTCTGAGTTAAATTTTAGTCGTGATTTCAAAATTTATGGCACGTTTCTGTTTCAAGTATACTCAAACCACAAGAAGACCATAAGTAACATTTGTTTTCTTGAACAGAGATATTTCATTCCTGTTCATCAATAATCCTCTTACGTGATATAGAGTACAAGAGGAAAGAGAATCATATCAACACGAAAATAGTAATGAAAGCAACACTTAAGAAGTTTTTGAAATCCAAGGTGATGACGAATCACGAGAATAAAATATGTTCGTGTTAAAGTTTCTTTTTCCATTGCCGAAACACGCAAGCTCATGATCAATATTTGAGGAAATGTCAACTTTGTCTATTTAGTTTTTTATTTAACTGTGAAAAGGTGTGCAAATAGTCGTCAGAGATTAAATGGCCGATTGAATACTCCCTGTTTTTGTATATTAGAATATCACATACAGGGCCGCCGATCAAACGATATTAAAAAGAAAAGCACTTTGGGATATACATGTCAGAGAATAAAGAATATCATAATTTATCTTAAATCAAAAAGACGTAGCTCCTGAATTCCGTAACATATTACAGAAAAAAAAATGGGATTGTTATCAAGTAAAGGGGAGATTAGAGTTATTTTTTAAGATTCAGTTATTAACCGAAGGGAAATCTGTTGATGTAAATCCCTTATTAAGCGCCCACTCTCATAAAGCTTCTCTTTACTGAGGGCCCCAAATTATTGCCCCACTTTTTGCAAGGAGATAGACTGTTTCTTACAGTAAGGCCATTTCTTTTTTTAGAAGAAAAAAGTAAATAAGAACAAGAGTTTTACAATAAAAACACATTTTTGCAGTAAAACTAAATGCTTATTTTCTGGGGATTACTCCTCATGATAACTGACCACTTTTAAAGAAACAGTTGCCGTTCTTTTTAATTATTTGGTTTAGTTATGTAATATTTGGCTTTTAAAATTTAAATTCTCTTCCAAAACATATTATTAATATACTACGAATTTCTGTAAATATTTACTGTTGTAGAAATAAGTGCTATTATTTCAAAGGCTGCAGCAAATTCCAATTAAATTTAAAACTTATCTGACGTAATTACATGTTAATGAAACAAACGAAACAAGAAGCAATCTTGTAAATTGTTCTTTTGTCCAGGCTAACTGTATCAAGACTGTTTATTACCTTTTAAAAAACGGAGCTAGGTTTTTTCTTCCAATTTTGAGTGAGCTATAGAAAAAGGTAAGATCAAAGCTATCTAATAGGGGATAATTCAGTCTTATAAAAAAGTAAACAATAAAACAGGTTCGTCTGATCTGTTAGATCGTTAGCACGTAAACTAGGAAAACGTACTTAATACCTCACACTTTTTTGTTTGAACATTTTACTATGCACTTTGTGCAAAACTGATGTTTACATTCACAACTGAAAAAACAAACTGATTTTGAAATAAAAATTGCAAAAGAAAAGCAAAATGTAATATTTAGTTTTTAAATGGTGCAAATGTATTGTGTGTTATTGTGCCCAAGGGGAGATAAGGAGATTAACCACTAAATACTAAGAAAGAGAGAAATGAGTTCCAGTGTTTGCCTCTATTCACACAAATATACTCAAATATAAGTGAAGGTTAGCCTAATAACCCTTAGTGCCAAGTGAGTCTTTGATTCACCTTGTACCCCTACGGCATCTGAATTCCAAATTAAAAAAGTGCTTTTGTCTTTCAATCCATTTCCCTGATAATTCTATTTAATATGAGAGCTTGTTTGGTAATACTATATTACCAAATTTATTTGAACAATTGGGAAAAATATTATACTATTTCAATAGAGATAATGACCACTCAACATGAAAGTTATGTTTATTGTAATGACAACGAAGGCCTCTTGAAGGAACTGGAACTGAAGGTGTATGATTCAAATAAATAGACCATATTTTCATAGTTAAAAAACCCTGTTCAAATCGTCTTGCTTGCAAAGGGTAATACGTATTGCCCTTAAAATATCTTCCCATAAAAGCTTTAAGTAATTTTGGTTGCAATGACCGAGTTTTAATGAAATTGATATTCTGTTTACACTGCTTCGCCAAGGACTATCTTTAATCAAGCTGAAAAACTTTTTTTGTCACTAGTGGATATTTTTAAAGAATGCATTGATTACTGGTTACGGCACCAGATAACTTTACCGTCATAGCCTTTTGTCCATCACTGGATACTGAAATGGATTTACCCCAACCAATGCCATGATTTCCTATTGTGGTCGAGGTCGCATCGCTCGCTCGACCACATTTTATGTTTTTCACTTTTTGTGTACTTTGAAGTCCAATTGAAGTAGTAGCTTCAAAATCCTATAAAAAAACAATCAAGTATACCTTTTTGACTGGTATGACGCCTTAAACGTTTACAAAAATATTTTCCCATTCATAGGGTTTCATAAAAATTAACATGCTAAAACTAAACATTGCTTAATAATCACACCTATCTTAAGTAGACCCAAAGAAAACGATACGTTCTGTTAAAATGAAACATGTTTTTCGTTTCGTTGTTAAATATTAAAGATTCGGTGATTTTACAAAAATTAAGAACCCGTTGTCGTTTAGTTGTCTGATGACAAAATTAAGATATAAATCCCTGAAAATCATCGAGAAAAGATCCTAAAATACATTTTTAAGAGAGGGGCTGCAAAGATTTTTGTAAAACAAGGCAAAGAAATTCCGACTCGAAAGCAAGCATGCTCGTCCATACGATACGTAAACCCTTAACTTCTTTAAAAGAATCCAAGGGTTCCGGGGAACCCACGTTGGGAAGCACTGCATTAACGTATAACTCTAAAGGCATTAACCAAGCCATTTTGAAACATATAAAAAACACACCTTCTATTTCTTACGTCATTTAACATTCGAAACATGTTTGGTTTCGTAACAATCTTTGATTTTGTCAAAAGTGGAATTGGGTTAATTTACTGCTGAGATTTTTTATTGCTGATCAGGACGTCCTTGAACAAAAAAAATATGTTTCTACTGGCTATATCACATAATATGCAAAACATCACGCCAAACTTTAATGACATGCATTTGAATATGCCGAAAAGCATAGCAGCCGTGGTGATTCAATTCATGAAAAAGTTTATGTTAGAAAAAAAGCATGTGCACAAGGCAAAAGAATCAAATTTTAAAAAGAACTATTGATCGAGAACGACTTTGGAGGGTGCTGAGGGAAACTGCACAATAAAAATCTGGATTAGATGGTTTTTGAAATAGATTTGTGAAAGGCGAAGAGAAAATGTCACAGGATCTCGTATACTAATAGTTGGTGGGGTTTCTCTCTCGTCTCTTTGTTTTCAGTGTTGAATGAAAAACATACTTGCTTTCAGCTTCCTTATTTGGCACCTAAGATCCAGTTGAATGCCAGCGAATTAGCAATGGACCAAAATGAAAGTTACTTTGATAGCGATTTTTACATTTTTTAATACTAATTGTTGGTTTGTATACTAATAATGATAAAAGGAAACCTTTTGTTTCACTATATAGATTTTCCTGAAAACCTTGAGAAAGTATGGAACCTGTTCGGGAATGGGTCGAACGTTTCATGTTAAGGAAAGGCCCCTTACTCAGCCGACGTATATCTATAGCTCATAAGGATCCTAATCAGTTCGTCAATAAACTAGTACATGTACCCTGTATTCTTCAAGTTCGAAGGTTGCAAATGAAAAGTAAATTTGCTCCTAATAACATTTACGCCATAGATAAGACAACAATATGGTCAGATAATGTAGTGACAACAACAGCTCCCAGAAAAGGATGTTTCAAATTAGTAGTTAAATCAACTATTAAAGAAACAAAGAAAAAGACAAATTTTCAGGTTGAGTTACAATAAGGCTAACGAAACAAAGATGAAACTAGTCATCGTTTTCAAACAAGTAAAAAGAGAAGTTGCCAAAGTAAACGAGGAACTCCAAGGATATTTTGTTTGTGTTATCTACAATTGGCTGGATAAACATGTCACCTGGAATGGAGTGGATTTGGAAGACTGTAATTTTTTTTCCCTCAACCAGCATTTACCAGCTTTGGACAATTATGATTGCCACATGACACATTTCATTTCTCTAAAATTGAAAAAAAATATTCTCAAGATGTGTATATAATCCCAATGGATATAAAGAATATATTCCATTTGACTTCAAATGGGAATTCAGTACTACCTTGAACTGTGAAGTTCTCATTAGAAAAATTTGTGACAGATTTACAGTTGTATTACCATAAATCTTGCATTTTTTATGTTTGACTATGTGTCAAATGTCCAGTCATAATAATCTCTTGCTTTAATATAATGGCATGTATATAATCGTTTTAACAAGACATTTGTAAAAATCCATTAAATTTCTCCGATGACGTCGGCAGCAGCAATCAGAGTATTGGAATTTCATTTGAGAATGGTGTTATTATTATTATTATTGTTATTATTATTATTATTATTATTATTTGAGAATAAAACCGTCAAAATGTTACGCCTTCGGTATCTGTAAAAAGGGTACATTGTCAGTTCAATACAAACCAAAACTCTACTTAGACAACAAGCTTGTACCACAAATCGAGATTGATCATCATTTTACCTATCTGGGTCGACACTTTGACCTCAAAATGACGGATGAAATGCACAAAAAGGAAATAATAAAAATTGTGACTGAACACCTCGTAATCATCGATGGACTACCACTTCATCCGAAAAACAAGTTGAAGCTGTACCAACAATGGACATTATCGAAAATCAGCTGGCACCTGACAGTCTCCAAAATTTCGAACACTTGGGTTAAGAACAACATCGACAACCTCGTATCCAGGTACATCAGACTATGGCTCGAAATACCCATCAATGGTACCCTGTGTGTCATCACCCAATCAAAACGAAAATTTGGTCTTGGGCTGATATTACCATCTACTAGACATACTCAGTGCCAGGTGACATTTCGAAACAAAATTGGCCGTTCACATAACGAGAATATTCGTATAATCCACAAATCCACAGGTGCGGTAAATGTTCAATATGATCAATTCAACAAAACTCGTGAAGCTTTGAAGCAAATTCGCCTGTCGGACGAGCACCACTTAATCAATAACTTAACCACACAAAGTTTAGTGATTAAATCTATATGGAAGTATGCCGACAGTAAATTCATCAATCAGTGGTCCAACGTCATTAGCCACCTCCCAAGGAACATCTTCAGTTTTGTCGTCCGTTACCTAAACAATACGCTTGCAAATGCTACTAATGCAGTCAAGTGGGGAATAGCCAACGATTCCACCTGCAGATTTTGTGATCGCCAGCAAACCCTCGGCCACGTCGTCGGTGGATGTCAATCTGCATTAGACGAGCTTAGATATAACTGGAGACACAACTCAATCCTTCTCCACATTTATAAAACCGTTACATCTCAAGGTTTACAAGCGTATGTTGATATTGACGGCTACCCCAACCCGTCTATAATAACAGGTGATGCCCAAAGACCAGATCTTGTTATAGTGAAAGGTGACAAGTTACTAATATTAGAACTTACAGCTGGATTTGAAACCAATATAGAAAGTAACTTCGACCGTAAAAATCAACGCTACGAACAGTTATTATCCGATTTATCAAGAAGATTTAAAGTTTATTATGTAAACTTGAGCCTCGGAACTCTAGGTGTGTTTGGGAAAAATAGCTTGATTGTTTCAAAATTAAAGTCCCTCGATCTCAATGACGAAACTGTTAAATTTATCATCAAAAGATCGATAAACATTTGTATACGGACATCATACTTTATTTTCTGTATGAGAAACAAAGAATGGACAAACCCAGAATTATTAATCTGGTAACCAGCTGATACATCGTCTCTCAGTGATATGCCCAAATGGAGAGTATCACTATAGAGGATGTACCACAACTAGGCTTCATTGTGATATTTCCAGTCCTCTGGATCCAGTGACAGCTTAGTTGTGTTGCAACCTGTATTGAGTAGATCAATTTCATTGTAAATTTTCTAGATCGTTAATTTACAAATAAAACCATGTGAAGTTTAAAATTATTAAATGTTTGAATTGGTATACAACTTCAGTAAAATAATACTGCTATCCTTCTTGGACCAAGAAGAAAAAAAATCTGTTAAAATCATTTTTAAAAAGTAGCATTTTTGACCATTGTTTTAAAAGAGGTAAAGTTTTCAACCTTCCTTATTTCCAAAGGAAGTTATTTGTAAAATTTTGTTCCAGAACTAAAAAAGCCTTTTTTGCCTAGTTCTAATCTCATTTTCGGAATTTTTAATAACAGTCCCTGATTTCTCGTATTCTTAGCATGTTCATTTATCTGAAAATAGTTCTTTAGGGGTGTACAAACGTCATCGTGCAAACACTTCTTCACTAGCAGACAGCTTTTCATTTTCATCTTAGCGTAAATTGAAGGCACCGTTACATCCCCATTTTTATAAATAACTGTTGAAGCACGCCTTTCAATGCTTTGAAGAGATTTTCTGTTAGAGGTTATTCAAGTTACTCTATTTCTTGTTATTATATACCCTTGTTTATTTATTATTGGTTATATTATCTTTGCATATTATCTGCTCAGAGTAATATATTCAAAGGAAAAACAAAATTTGTTATAAAATAGACAATCAAGGAATCTAGCAATTCATAGCACATGCTTACATCTCCATATTATCACGTTTAATAGGAAATTACTTACTAACGTACATTTTAATCAGTTTAAGAGTATTACCTTCTTCACCAAATATATTCTCTTTCTATGCAAGAATGTTCTACTATAAAGTCATTCAAATCCTCGTCGTGCCCCACATAAACAGACACTTTTATTTTGAGGTGCATTCTCGTGGTTGCATTGCGTTATCAAACCAACTTATACAATTGTATTTACTTTTTGTCAAAGTTATCAATAATAATTAATCGACTTGTACTCTTATCTTTTAGCTTTTCTTAAATCCATTAAAAAATTTTTTTTTAGCATCTATAAAAAACTATTTTTTAAGACTTTTATTAAACTTTTGAGTTCATGTTTAACGTGTAGCAAGCTTTCCTTTTGGTACTTTCTGATGAGTTAGTTTGTCTTTAATACCCGTTTTACGTTAACTTAAATGACAGCTCCAATCTTCAGTTTATGTTCTCAAATCTTATTTTGCCAGTTCAGTACAACGTATGTATGGTTTTTATAAGCAATACAGTAAATAGTTTTAACAAATAATATAGTCAAGCAACTCAAGATTACATTGAAAAGAACAAAGACTACAGAGATCAAAGATGCGTCCTTGTTCAGCCAAGACATTTTTTACCACTTCTTGATTTCGGACTGACCTTCGTCAAAAATGTGATCTATTTAAAATCCTAAGGTCCATAAGGATATGTTGTACAACAGTTGAGCGAGGATGGATGAGCCTTTGCATTGCTAGTTTATCCTTAAATAAAAGTGCTAATTGGTAAAGTAATTTGTGCAAGACTTGGGACCACTTTCTTTGACCATCAACGTGAGCTATACCAGCCAATAGCAGGCAAGCTTGTTCAAGGTTCTTGTCTATGACCACAAAGTCAGTTAATAATGCAATCATGACTTCTAATATCAAAGTTTTGAAAAAATAAATTGATGAAATATAAACATTAGGAATACAGAAATGTCTTACAATGAACTAAAATAGACAAATAATTTTTGAAAGAGTCAGGCCTGGAGAAAATGAATAACTTTATACTAATGTTTATTTCTTATAGAGCACTTCTTCAGTTCTTTTATAATGATTTGCTCCAGCATCGTGTAATTTTTTGTTTTTGATTGAACCAACACCCACCATAATCTCCTTAGGGTATAGCCTCTGTTGACAAATTGAATGGGTATTTTGAAAGTTCAGGTCAGACTTAATAGTATTAGTGGTACCTTTACACGAGTGTGGCTTGGTTGCATTCACTGAGCTTTATCTTTACCTGAAATCGAGCAACGTCATCAAGTTATCAAGACCTTAGCTCTAGAAGACTGTTTAAGTGACAGTGGTTCGAATGTTGCGAGAACACTTACACTTGAAAACCGTCTTTAATTGAAACAATGTCAAAGCCAGTTACAGCTGTAACGATAATATAGGTTCCATTATCAAAATCCACAACACAAAGATGTCATCACTTCAAAAACCAGAACCTCCTAAGTAAAATTGTAGGAGGAAAACCGAATGCTCTGTAAATGGAGAATGCTGAAAATTATCCCTGATCTATTAATGCGAAATAACATCACCTGATTTCCTAAAAAAGGTTATATTGGTTTAACTGAAAAAGAATTCAAATTAAGGTACAACAGGCATAAACAGTCCTTAAATAATAAAGAGTACAAATACAGCTCTTCATTATCATCGTACGTTTGAAAGCTCAAGGAGAAACAATGTTAAATGGTCGATTATTAAACAAGTGGAAAGGAAAACAAACATTTCATGCAAAAAATTGTCCCCTTTTTTGGAAGAAAAGTTCCATATTCTCTTCTACCCTAAAAATAATGAACTCCTAAACAAACGCAGCGAATTAATAGCGATGTGTCGACAAAAGAACAAATTCTTACTTGGAAACTATAAATCTGTAAAATGATCATAACTTCAATTACCCATCGGGGTTTTTTTTTCTATTCTACGTCTGAATATAGCTGGGAAGTAAAAGAACTAAACAAGAAACAGGATATTATTATAATATATTTATTTATATTTATGTGTTTATTTTATTTATTTAGACATAAATTCTGACATAAAGGAGTTAGTCTACAAGCTAAGTAAAGAAATCTTCAACAGTGGAATATGAACTCATTCTCACACAGGAGCTTGTGGATGAGTTTATGATATTGTCTAGGAGATTATCTTTACGGTCTGACCTTTTTCTAACCAATTTGCTTGACTTAAACTTAAGGATGTAAAGAAAGTTTATGGAGAACTAGTATCACACAATAGTATGTTCATACCAAGTTTGACTTTTTTGGGTAAAATAGAAGTAGTTATTTTTAGCTCTTTTTCATCTTTGGGCTCGTCGTTATTTTTAATTTTATTCCAATAAATACTGTTTACTATCCCAAAAGAAGATGGGGAATTCAAAATCTGGAATATACACTTTGTATTATCTTCCTCTTATTAACATTCTTTTTAAAACAATTCTTTTCACAGAGGACCGAAAAAGTAACTGAGATCATTTTGCAACACACACTTCCCCGCTCTAATTCAGCACTTAGTGTATTTATTCTTCATGGCCAGGCATTGTCGGATGAATCTTTATATAACTTATCAACCACTTTATTTTTTTGCACATGTTGATCAGTTATTTAGATATTTAACAATTTATTAACCATAGAATAATAAAGCACCAGTGGTGAACGTTAAGTCAATTTTAATTTTGAACGTCGTATTATTATGTCTTGACTTCATTTTGCAGTTCTTTATATATTTATTCTCAAGTAGTGTACCGTTTTACCATTGATTCACGTTAATAGGTTATAGTTTATCCAGACATTCTTTGCATAGATACTGAAAAAAATAAAAACAATTGAAATGGATTTTGTTGACAAGGTTCAATTGATATTATCTATGACATTGCAAACGAATAACGAAGAATTTTGTTAAAAAGGTGTAGCTACGGAAGTAGGATAAAAGGAAAAATGCAACAATGTTTATCAATGTAAATTAAGAACAGTGTCCAAGTATAGAAGATTAAAAGAATTTGTTTCCTGCGCATTAGCTAAAGACTTGCTTGAAACTGTATCTTTAGCAATAGCATCATATTGAAGGGTGTTAACTTCAATGTAACAAAGGCATCTATGTTCTTTTTTTTTTGCTATTAAGGATTTGATAACATGCAAAATGATACTCTTTCTGTGCATCATGAACAAAGACTAGATGCTATGTGCCGTCACTTTGTCTCCTTATGTCAGTCTAAATAGTTTGAACAACAATAAGGGGAAGTATAACACTAATAATATTGATATTGCGGAGTTTCGACGTGGACGAATGAGGTTACTCTTTGCCATAACTACCTCCAGCTCACTCTTGGGCAAGGTGTAGTACCTGTTATCCCTGAGTAGGCGAAGATCATTAGCCTTGATTGACATTCCGCCTGAAAAACTCTTATTTCAAGCCTAGCCTATTACTTTTATGATGAGAAGGTCAACCAGAAAATAATCATGCCACATCGCTCATTGCGTGGATGAACAAGGAGAGCCTTTCCCAGTGCCCGACCAGGCTGGGATCGAAAAGACAGCTACTGAGTCGGAAACACTTCCCATAGACCAAGAGGCAACCCATGATCAGGCTTCTCCAAATAAAGCCCCTCTTGACGTTTCGCCATCATATGAAAATCCTAAAAAAATCGACAAATATCGACATGGAAAGAAAAGAAAGATGTAATTGAGGCTTACTTTTCATCAATTTACATTCGGTAGAACTGTCAGAAAATAATGAGATCGTAAGTTTTGATCTTACATCATTATTTACTAACGTACCAGTAATTGAAGTCATACAGGAATGTACAGAGCTACTTTATTCAGTGAGGTATACAATTCCATCTGTAGAGAAAGAAACATTGTTTGACTTGTAAAAACTGTCTACTTGTAATGTTTTGATAGGACTTGTGATGGTTTCTACCTTCAGGTGGATGCTCTAGGCATAGTCAGCGTCCAGCTCCTTTAATAGCAAATGGATGGCTGAGTAATCGCGATCCGCATTTAAAGAGTGACGCAGTATTGTAATTCAGATATATGGATGATATAATTTGTAATATAAATATGTCATATATCAAACGCAAACTTGATGAAATCAACTATATGCATCCTAATCTGAAGTTCAGTATCGAACAAGAGAAAGACTGTCCCATTCCTTTTCTGGATATGCTTGTGATGAGAGAGGGAAAGGAACTATGTTCGTCTTAGATGTAAGAGCTTTATCATGTCATGAGTCGTATGCTTTTTCTGAGCCTCAGAAAAAGCATACGACTCATGACATGATAAAACTCTTACATCTATGGCTTCCTCTGAGTCCATAAAGTTCAGAATTTTCAAGGTTATGTTCGTCTTGTTTCAATAAACCTACTGATACATGCTTAGAATTGAACTACCATGTAGTAGCACCAAAACGGTACACAAAATCTGTAGTAGCGGGGCTTGTACATAGAATCTATCATGGTTGTAGCTCCTGGAGATCATTCCACCAAAGCCTTGCTAGAGCAGAGAGGATTCTCGAAATTAGCCAGTACCCTTCTAAGTTCTACAACCCCATATTCAAATAAACCATCACCAAGATTACAGCTAATACAAGACCAGAGACTGGAACTCGGATGAAAACATTTAAGGACGAAATTAAAAAAAAATTACTTTCTTGGAGTACCGAGGAAGAATGACAGAGGACTATTGTAGATCTTTTGTGAAATGTGGAGTACCGTTAAATCCAGTTCTTACAATACGTAAATAAGAAAAGGGATTACCCTTCTTGAAGCCAAAAGTTGACCATAAAGTGAGAAGTAGAGTAGTTTATCGTATAACTTGTCCACAATGTAAATCGTGCTATGTAGGTTGGACTTCAGACCACACGTGTACCTGCTTCAAACATCACAAAAAACTATCTCAACCTGTTGGAAACACCTAAGATCGTGTTTGAGTCTGGAAGAAGTTATGGTGAATGACATCAAAATTTTGGCTGCTACTACCCAGAGTGAACAATATGGACTAACCCTAGAAGCTATTTGGTAAGAACTTATTTAGCTACAAATTAATGTGAAGGAAGAGCTTAAAAGCAAAAAGCTTACCATCATGTTGCAACCAATCTGATTGGTCACACACTGTCATTGATCTGTATTCTTTTATCATTTATGTATTTACTACACTGTTTCTTTTCTTTTATTCAAAGGAATAAACAATATTTACAAATAATTAAAAAATTGATGATGGTGATGCTAATGCATTGAAATATATTCAATTACTCATTATGTCATAGATACTTACTACTTTCATCACATTTCTCCATTTATTAGAAATTTCCTTTCTCCTTGCATGAAACGTGGGAAAACAACATTAATTCTGAATTCTGAGAACAGGCCTATAAATGCTGGTGACATAAACATCAATAGCGGTATCTTTCAAGCTGACTCATTATCGCCTATTCTGTTCTGTGTAGCACTGTTTCCTTTAAGTACTCTCCTTAACGAGAGTGAAAGTGGATATAAAATCTTTGATAAAATCATAAACCATTTGTTATACATGGATGATCTCAAGCTGTTTGCTAAAAATGATTCCCAGCTAAATGGGCTACTCAATGTAGTGGCTCAATTGAGTGAGGATATAAGAAAGGAGTTTGATTTGGATAAGTGTGCCAAGGCCACTTTTATCAGAGGTAAATTGCTTAAAACATCCAACATTATCCTTAATCACAACATCGAAATCAGAGAGTAAAACCAGGTTGAGGTGTATAAATTTCTAAGGATGTCTGAAGGAGATGGTATTAATCACTCGGCCATGCGGGAAAAATATGTAAAGTGTGCCAGAGCAGGGTGAGGTCCATTCTTAAAAGTGAATTAAATGCCAGAAATTATATTGATGCGATTAACTCATTATCCATTCTTCTTGTCACTTATAGTTTTAATGTAATTAATTGGTCAATTGAAGAAATTTAAAAGGTTGATACAAAGATTAGAAAACTTTTTATCATACATCGTATGCACCACCTTAAAGTTCATGTTGATCGTTTATACCTACCAAAGAAAGAGGGAGGGATAGGCATGATTCAGTTGGAGCTTGGTATAAAAAATGCACAGTATTATATTAACCAAATCCCTGGGAATATATCTCTTCTAAAAATATCTCTTCTGTTTATGACGATAAACTGTACCCAGTTGTGGAGTTTCGACGTGTAAGAATGAGGTTACCCTTTGCCACAACTACCTCCAGGTCACCCTTGGACAAAGTGTACTACTTGTTAGCCTACTCCGAAACCTTGAAATAATGGGTTGACGTCCAGTGGAGTTAGGTATGTCCACGTGGTCATTGCCCATGGTCTTGAAAATACCAGGATGACGTCCGAAGGGGGATAACCATTGTAATGAGCAGGTAAAGCACTCTTTAGCCTTGGTCGGCGGTCACCTGGAGATGGCGCCTCAATAATAACACCGGTAGCTTTGTGGTATAAAAGTTATTGAACTTCTTACTAATATAATATCAAATCAATGTTTTGAAAATAACGGCGTGAATGGGACTTAAAAGCGACTATTAGAATGGAGTGGAGTAAGGAGGTCTGCAAGGTGGTAATGGAGTGTTTTTTCAGAAGTGAATGTTTTGCTGAAGAAGGAAAAACTATCAGGGGATACCACCAACGAATGTTTAGAGAATGGAATGAGAGGAGAATGTTCCAATCAACTAAACAGCGTGTCTATGATAAAGCGAGGGTCATTAGGAAAAATGGTTGGTTGTCTGAGCTTGAATTGGAAGCAATACAAAGCCAAGTGGAGGTAGGAACATCAGGTGAAAATGAAAAGGAGAAAGAAGAAGTGAAGGTTAAAGAAAATATTGGGAATAGTGAAGTGGAGATCGGGAGTGAAACACAAAGGATTGAAGAAGAGGTAAATGACTGTGTTACTGATGTTAGCGTCGAAGTTGGCAATGGTGTAGCAAAATATGATGCTGAAATACGAGGCATATTTGAACACTTGAGAGAGATAATGACTGAGAGAAGAAGAATTGATGGCGTGTTGTTCTTTAAAGTGAAGGAGAGGACGATTAAGGCTCATGTGAACAAAGTAAACGTGGCAGTGAGGTATGACCAGTGTAAAACCATTACAGAAACCAATAACTTGATTGCACCGGAAATTGTCTGGGTCGCTGAGAAAATGGGATTGAAAAGAGCGGACCAGGGGAAAAGAAATAAACGAAGATGGAAGCGTAAAATTGAAGGAGACATCAAGAAATTGAGACAAGATCTCAACCTGTTAGAAAGGGGACTGCAAGGACAGTTGACACTGAGGAATAGAAGAAAAGTTCAAGAACTGCATAAAAAGAATATGGTCGAAAGGATAAGGGTGAAAACGGTAATTGATGAATTGAAACAATGAATGGTAGCAAAAGGCGTAAAGGTTAAATAATATCAAGAGAGAGTTGAAGAGTTTTTTGGATTGGAAAAAAAGAGGTTTCATGCAGAATTGAATGGGAGTACAACATTGACGAGAGACGTTCCAAATGCTGAAGAATGAACAAGGCTCTGGAAAGATATTAGGAGTGTTGAAAAAGAACATAATCATTATGCCAAATGGATGACTGAGTTAAGCAAGGAAATAGATGGTGGTGAAAAGCTCCAAGATACGGTTGTCTTATAAAGAGAGCAGGTCACAAAACAGTGCAGCAAGAAGCAATATTGAAAAGCATTGCCAGATGGTGTTCATGGATATTAGAAAAAGCATCTCAGCGGTCTTCATGAAAGTAGTGCATCTCAGTTGAGCGGAATTTTGGAAGGAGATGAGGTGCTAAGATAGATGAAACATGGCCGCACAGTGCTTTGCCAAAAGGATCCACAGAAGGGCTGTGTGGTAGAAAATTATTGGCCCATCACTTGCCTTCCGATGATGTGACAACTTCTGACAAGCATTGTGGGAGATGTGATGTTCCAATATCTGGATCGCAAAAGGATCCTCCCTAAGGAACAAAAGAGATGAATCCGTTGAAGTCGGAGGACCAAAAATTTATTGCTGATTGGCAGGACTGTTCTCAAATATTGCAAGAAAAGAATCATAAACGTGTCCATAGCATGGATAGGTTTCTCTGAAGTAAATGATCTAATTCCACATAGTTGGATCAAAGAGTGTTTGGAAATGTTTGGCAAAGAAGTATGACAATGTGGAAGCTGTTATTGACGTCAAACGGTAAGGAACAATTGAGAGTTTGCGTAAAGAGAGGAATTTTTCAGGGGGATATTCTCTCACCACATTATTTGAACTGTGTATGGCCCTGTTATCATTCTTTCTGCGAAAGGTATATGCGACCTACGTGTAGGGAAAGGGATATTCCGTAAACCATTTATTATTCATGGACGACTTGAAGTTGAAGGGAAATAATGATCAGCAGATTAGTCCCCTTGTAAGAACGCGATTGTGTTTAGCACCGAAATTGTTATGAAATTAGGAATTAAGAAGTGTGGTCTTCTCACATTAAAAAGCGGAAAGATTGTCAAAAGTGAAGGAGTTCAGTTTTTGGATGGGGCGATGATGTCTGTTGTAGGAGAAGAACGATTAACGTACATGGGAATCGTTCAGTTGGGTAAGATCAAAGAAACAGAAATGAAAGAAAACATCACAAGAGAGTACCAGCGAAGACTAACATTGGTTCTCAAATCAAAATTGAATGGTAGAAGCAAAATATCGGCAGTAAACACATGGGCAGTAGGAATTTTCAGATATGGGGAGGCGATTATACAATAGAAGGAAAGACAAGGAAGACATTGACAATGTACGGAGCTTTTCACCAAAGGAGCGATATCGATAGGCTGTACATGAAACGAAAAGAGGGTGGAAGAGGTCTGATCAGCATAGAAAGTTGTGTACGAGAAGAAGAGAATAGCCTTGCACTTCATGTGTTCGTGTCGGAAGAAATTTGATCAGAGATGTATCGGTGTTCGACGAAATGGAACGAAGAAATGTCATAGGCAATGCAGAATGGAAGAATGAGAAGACAGAAACTGAAGGAGAGGTGGAGTGGAAAACAGCTTCACGGCCAGTTCAACAGGAAACCTCTAGAGGAAGTTGACAAAGAAAAAACATGGCAATGGTTGCCGAAATCTGTTGTGAAGGTTGGGACAGAAGCTCAAATATGTGCTGTCCAGGAGCAATTGATTAGAATAAACTATATAAACATTGATGAAAGGGCTGATAACCTGTTTCGATTATGTGATAAGAAAGGCGAGAAAGAAAGCCAGTTTCTCACAGGTACTCAGAGTGTGCAGCACACTCTTAGTAACTGTGAGAAACTGGCTCAGAAAGAATACAAAAATCGCCATTACAATGTTGGGAGAAAGCTCATTGGGGCATCTGTAAGAGAAATGGGTTGATGCATAGCGAAAAGTGGTACAAACGTATACCTGAGAGAGTGGAGGAGAATGACTATGTGAAGCCATTCTGGGACTTTAATGTCCAATGCGACAATGTGATTGAGGCTAAAAGATCTGACCTGATTTTTAATTTCAAGAAAGAGCAAAAGGCGACAATAACTGACATTGCTGTGCCGGCTGAGGCTCAGTAAATGTAGCGAGGAAAGAAAAGTATAAGGTGGAAAAGTACCAGGATTTGAAAAGAGAGAAAAAAAACGTGTGGAAATTTAAGGAAGTGGAGATACTGCCCGTTGTGATGGAAGCCCTCCAGAGCGTGAGCAAGAGATTTGTAAAGCGGCTTGAAAAATTTGAGGGACATTATCAAGTTGATCTTATGCAAGACTACCTTGTTGGAGATTGCAATAATTTATAGCAAGTATTGGAAATTTGAAACAAATCTGTAAGCCTATGGTCATTTGTTATGAACATGAGTTGACAGATTTGACAAATAAGATAATAACAAAAATATGAATTCTACTAATAATAAGGTTTCAGTTATAAATACATCAGCTGTTCTGGTCATTACAGTTTTAACATCATTAACTGGAATCTTAATGAGATTAAAAAACTTGACACCAAAATACGTAAAATGCTAACAACGTTTAATGTGCACCATCCAAGTACTGATATCGATTGCCTGTACATACCCAGAAATTAGACTGAAATTGGGTTAGACCTCTACTCAGAGGTAGAGGTCTAACCCAATTAGAATTGTCATACAAAATATCCACCATTGGCCTCCGTAGATACTTGAATCTTTCAAATGACTGGATGCTAAAATTAATGTACAAACATCATGAAAGGAAGGGATTACACTCTTTCATTAGAGAAGCAACAAAGATCACTGCGAAACCTAAAATAGATCGAGAATTTGGAGCTGACTGGAATGAAAGGGAAGGACAAATAATTGGTAAAGTTGGTAAACTGAAAACACTCGCTGAGGGAAGGGGAAAGAAAGCAATTAGTGAGGCTTGGAAAACGAACCCGCTTTATGGAAAGTAAGTATTTCGCAGTCAAAAACCTGATGTAAATTTATCAGACACCCATAGGTGGTGTAGTAGTGCTGGCCTTAAAGCGGAAACAGAAGGATTTATTATGGCTGCAAAGGACCAAAGTTTGTTTACCAGAAACTGCGAGGTGAATGTTTACGAAATGGTGCTGATCTGAAATGTAGATTTTATGGTAAAAGTGTTGACACAGTTGATAATCTTTTGTCGGGTTGTCAAATTCTGACTCCAAATGAATGTATTCATTGGCACAACCGTGTGGACTAATATATGTATTGGAAAGTATGCAGCTACTTAGGTATTGAAACTGTTAAAAAATAGTACGAACATAAGCCCTTACCAGTACTCGACACAACACAGGTAAATATATCATTGTATTTATCAATAAGAACTGACCAAGCAATTCAAGCCAACAGACCAGGCATAGTTATAAAAAATGAACTGAAGAAGCGGTGTCAATTGATCGATATGAGCGTTCCATTCGACGATAACATCAATTCGAAAAACTTAGCAAATACAAAGATTTAGGAATCGAAGTAAACCGAATGTGGAACTTGAGAACGAAGACAATTCCAGTAATCGTAGAAGCTCTAGCATGGTGAAAAAAGGGACGCATAAATACGTTAATCTAATACCAGGAAATAATCAGTTGTCAGAAATCCAGAAAATAGACTTCAAATAGAAAGTAGAAAGCAATGCCAATGAATGGTCAGTTCCATAGGTAACATAAGTATGTGATTTCCCAAGACACGTGGAGGTGGCTTTTCCGAAGCGAACTGAATACAGAAATGGAGAGTCTGTTGATAAAAATGTGACTCACATTGTTAGTGTATGTGATGCAGTTGCTGGACGCTAGTACAACAGCTGCGATGGTGATGTGTGTCCACACATTTTTTGGGCCTCTATAAACTATATGAGTTTAGAAATAGGAAGTAATCATAAAACCGTATACCTGAAAAGGGGGTGGAAAATGACCTCGTAAAGATCCTACAGGACTTCTCTCTCCAAACAGACAGAAATCTGAAAAGCAAGAAGGCGGAAAAACTCTTGGTTACAATACAAATGCAGTAACCACTAAACCAGGGCTCCTCAATGATGATAATGATGAAGGCGAAAATAGATATAAATAATAATGATGACTTCTGAAGGAATAGGAATGGCATATTAATAATAGTAATAATAGTAATAATACTAATAAATAAATAAAAAATAAATAAAGGCATTGGAAAAGACGTGTCAGGTAAAGGAACCTAAAGAGATGAACAGAAAGGTTTTTATTTTGGGCTCAAGAGCAAGAACCAAGAATCATTTACACAAATTTTCACATTGATAAGATCGTTAAATTACCATCATGGAGAATAATAAAAGTGAGCCTAATACCATTTCCTCTGTAAGTTTGGTGAACTAGTCCAACGGCAATACCGGAAACGCCATGACAACGCCCAAAAGATGGTTTCGAAAACGTGGATTCCTAAAGACAGTCGGTGCATTGGTAAGTAATAGGACTATGATGGACACTACTCATAGAGACTTTAAAATACCAGATTGGCCTCATGGGTAGGAGGTGACTCTTTAGCCTTGGCTTGCAACCCTCCTTCACTGCGAGATTGTGAAAATACCAGGTTAGGAAACTGGCGCAGATTAGTCTTCTCTCAATGAGAGTGAATGGGCCTCTCTAAGCCGTGGTAGGCAACCCATCTAGTGATGGTGTCACGATAAAAACACCCTTGATAGCCCTAGAGGAGCATCAAGTATTCAGCTACTGACAAGATTATGAATTATAGTTCTAACTGCACCAGGGTTCCAAATGCTCAGGAAAGTAGTTACTCTGGTTCACCTGCAGACATTGGTCCAGCCCCTGCTATTCTCGGTCACCTTCCTGAATCTGTTTCATCTTTTGGAACCAATGACGGTACAACTCTGAACCCTTCGGTGTGGACTGTACCTGATGATGAAGGAATGGATACTGTACTCCTACTGTCACCAAAAGCCATAGAAAATATATCAAGCATAGAAATGTTATCACCAAGAGTCATTATTGCCAATTTTGAGGGGAATCCCAAAACAACTATAATATCATGCTACAGTCCACACAACCATAGTATCGAAAGACAATGGACTCATGTACTAGCCCAGAAGAAGCTCACGTTATCCTGCTCTTTACATCACTGATGCTGATTTTGCTGACGACATTGCACTTTTGTCTGACAACCTTATTAACGCCCAGGCACTGCTGTCTGCCCTTGAATCAGCAGCAAATTGTGTAGGGCTCTATCTGAATAAAACCAAAACAGAGTGTATGCCAATTAACATTCGCAACAACATCAAGATTAAAACTCTTTCAAGTAACATTCTCAAATGTGTATAAGGCTACAAGTATCTAGAATCACACATAATAAACTCTGAAAAAGATTTTAATGCCAGGAAGGGCATGGCATAGACTGCATGTAACAAAATGGATAAGATCTGGAAATCCCAGCTCAACCGTAAGATTAAAACCAGAATTTTTCAGGTAATAATCAAACCCAATTTACTCTACGGATCTGACAAATGGACTCTTTCCGTTAAACAATACCGTCGCCTAGATTGATGCTATACCCGTCTCCTCAGAAGAGTATTAAATCTTTCATGGAAAAAGCATCCACCTCTTGAAATGATATACGGTGGCCTACCTAGGATATCAACCTTAGTCCAAAGAAGACGTATCCAGTTTGCTGGACACTGTGCAAGCAAGGCTTATGTTGTTCCTGTAGTAGGTGTGTGTGTGTGTGTGTGTGTGTGTGTGTGTGTGTGTGTAAGCTGCTGGAGACCAAATGAGTAGGCTGCACCGGGAATATCTCTCCCAACTACAGAGGCGTCGAAGACGCACATTTCCTGGTTGGATTTTTAAAAAAAATTTCTCCATGTCGACGACGAACCAGATTTAAAATCACATGAACGACGAGATCGATCTCTTTAATGGTACAGAAGAACAGCTTGAATCGAAGGCTATTCGTTACTAACTAGACAGAAAAACCTGGCTAATCAGCATCCAGGCATCACCACGTGGAGGTTGCCTTCATGGACGCCCAGTAGGTGTGTAATGGGAGTAGCTTTTACAATGTTAAGGAATTGTATTTTTTGACTAGTAATAAATGTGAAAGAGTGCTCACACAGAAACTGTATTAACTGAAACAGTAGGGTTACTAAGAGGAAAGCTTAGTGGATTATCAAGGAAAAAATGTATATATATCAAGTAAGCGTCCAAGATGAGGGCAGTTGTCTGGCTCACGTCTATAAGACCTGTTATCATGATGGATTCGATTGATTTTTAAGTTTATTACTCCAGCGTCACCTTGATGCCACTAGTTGTTCCATCAAATAATAAAAAATAGTAATAATAATAATAATAATAATAATATGTCCTGGGTATTGACATTAAACTGCATCCGGTTGTGGAGTTTCGACGTGGGCGAATGAGGTTACCCTTTGCCACAACTACCTCCAGGTCACCCTTAGGCAAGGTGTAGCACCTGTTAGCCTACTCTGAGACCTTGAAATACCGGGTTGACGTCCGGCGGAGTTAAGTCTGTCCCTTTATTTCTTTTTTCCGGCCAGGACGAGGTCGTAAACCTTGGTTGGCAATCGTCCTATGAGAAGGAAAACTCAGAACAATAAACCAACCGCAGTTGTAAATACCAGGTTGACGTCTGGCGGGATGTAAACGTGTCTCATGGCCAGGATTGGGTCTTCAGCTTTGACTGGCAGCTCTCCTAGAGATGGTGTCTCGATAAAAATACTGGTGGTTGTGACACCTTATCACCACTAACCTCTTATGAGTGCAATGAATAATATAAATATTACAAATAACGACGTAAATGGGACTGGAGATTATTGTGAAGGTCCCTCGTCCGGCAGGGGAAGGGTCGAGGCTTCCCAGGTCGTTATCCAGCGAAATCCTCGTACCAATGTCCGAACTAAATGGAGTAAGGAAGTGAATAAAGTTGTTATTGAGTGTTTTTATAGGAGTAGACCTTTTGATGGCGATGGAAAGCCAATACGAGGCTATAGGCAACGATTGATGAAGGAATGGAGAGAGCGGGGTGTATTTGAGGTAACTGAACAAAGGCTGTGTGATCAAGCACGAGCTATTAGAACAAATAAGTGGCTTTCTGACTTAGAGTTGGAGAGTATTCAAAGAATGATAAGTTCAACTAGTGATGATGGAAACAACAATATGGAAACTGTTCAGGAACCACAAACAAGAAATGATGGATTACGTGTGGCAGACGTCCTGAGTGAAGAAAATAACGATTTAGGTAATATGAGTGTAAATTTCGAAGGATTGGAAGAGGAAGAGCTAGTGATTATTACTAACCTTAATGAAATCATGATTCAAGGCCGAAATACTGACGGGATCTCCTTTAAAAAGATTGACATGAAAACATTGAACAGGGTGACGAGAAAGGTTAATAAAGTAATTGATTTGATCGAAACAAGCAATATAACAGAGACAAATAATCTAATTAAAGCAGCTGCTGTGTGGGTAGCAGATGAATTGGGTCTTAAGAAGTTTAAACCAGGGAAAAAGAAAGACCCATGGTGGAAAAGACGTCTTGAAGGGGATATAAAGCAGCTTAGAAAGGATATAAGTTTGCTTGAGAGAGTAAAGAAAGGAGTACTGGGATTTCAGAAAGAAGCCAAAGGAAAATGTCTCATGGAAAAGTATAGGGTTAAGAAGAAAGGATTGACAACGGTGATCGAAGAGCTGAAGCAACGGATTCTTGCAAAATCTGCAAAGATAAATCGTTACAACCAGAGAATAGACCAGTACAGATTGAATAGATTGTTCAAGGTTGATCAAAAGAAGGTCTATAATGAACTAAATGGAAATGCAGGAGGTAGTAATGACACACCGAATGCTGAGGAAAGCAAAACTTTTTGGAGCAACATATGGAGCGTGAAAAAAGAACATAACAAAGAAGCTGAATGGCTAAATGAGTTGAAAGAAGAGACTGCAGCAGTAGAACAAAATAATGTGGTTATAACTGCAGAGAAAATCAAGAATCAATGTAGAAAGATACCTAACTGGAAAGCACCTGGCCAGGATGGAGTTCAGGGCTTTTGGATAAAGAGGTTTGATGCGATGCATGAAAGAATAGCCACACAGCTGAATGATATGCTCAATGGTAGAAAGACAATTCCACCATGGATGACCTACGGAAGGACAGTTTTGTGCCAAAAAGACCCAGCAAAAGGAAATGCTGTTGATAACTTCAGGCCAATAACTTGTCTTCCGATAATGTGGAAACTTTTAACTGGAATCATTGCAGATGACATGTATAAGTTCATGGAAAGAGAAAATCTGCTCCCAGAAGAACAGAAGGGATGCAGGAGGAAGAGCAAAGGAACTAAAGATCAATTACTGATCGACAAAACCATACTTAGAGATTGTAAGAGGAGGAAGACTAATCTGGCTATGGCGTGGATAGATTATAGGAAAGCCTATGACCTTGTCCCCCATAGCTGGATTCTTGAGTGTTTGAACATGTTGGGTATTGCTGACAACATCAGGGCCTTCATTGAAAAAAGTATGGAAAAATGGAAACTTTTGTTGACCTCAAATGGTTCAAACCTTTGTGAAGTCGAGGTGAATAGAGGGATATTCCAGGGAGATAGCCTTTCACCGCTTATTTTTGTAATCTGCATGATTCCACTCTCCGTGTTACTACGAAAATTGAGTGCATCTTATGAATGGGGAAAAAAAGAATTCAAACTTAACCATCTGCTCTTCATGGATGACCTTAAACTGTTTGGAAAGAATGATGATCAAATAGACAGTTTAGTGAATACTGTTTATTTTTTCAGCAAAGACATAGGGATGGAATTTGGGTTAAAGAAATGTGGGGTGATCATAATGAAAAGAGGAAAACTAGCTAGATTTGATGGAATTCACTTACCTAATGGAGAAGTGATGAGGCACGTAGATGAAAATGGGTACATGTACCTTGGGGTCTTGGAGTTGGACCAGATAAAAGAAAAGGAAATGAAGTCAAAAGTAATCACAGAATATAAGAGGAGATTGAGGTTAATTCTTAAATCAAGTCTAAATGGAAGAAATAAGATTCAAGCAATTAATACTTGGGCTGTTGCCCTTTTAAGATATGGAGCAGGAATTATTGCCTGGAAGGTGGACGAGTTGAGGAAGATTGACAGGACGACAAGGAAGATATTGACCATGTATGGGGCTTTTCATCCAAAAGGAGATATTGACAGACTTTATGTAAAGAGGAAAGAAGGGGGTAGGGGTTTGATCAGTATCGAAAACTGTGTATGGTCAGAAGAAAATAATTTGGGTCTATATATTAGAGAGTCAAATGAGATGCTTTTGAAGGGTGTGAGAAAAGGTGGTGTTATCCAAACAGATAATTTGATGGAAAAGGATGAATTTAAAAGATCAAGTCATAACGAGATTAAAACTAAATGGCACGAGAAGAGAATGTATGGTCAGTTTGTTAGAGAAATGCCTGAGGAAATTGATAAAAAGTTATCTTGGCAATGGATTACTCGAGGAGACATCAAAGTTCAAACAGAAGCAACAATATTTGCCGCACAAGAACAGGCTTTGCGAACAAACTACATTAAAAATAGAATTGATAAAACTTCAGAAAGTCCCTTGTGCAGAATGTGTGGAGAACGAGCGGAGACAGTGCAACATATTGTTTGTGAGTGTAGTAAAATGGCTCAACGTGAATACAAGAGGAGACATGATAACATCGCTAAGCTGATCCATTGGATGTTATGTGGAAAGTATGGTCTCGACAGGAAGGAAAAATGGTACGAACATTGCCCGGAAGGTGTAGTAGAAGATGAAAATGTAAAATTGATTTGGGATATCAATATCCAATGTGATAATTTGATAGAAGCGAGGAGACCAGACATAATATTACTTGAGAAGAAAACGAAAGATGCCATCATTATAGATGTTGCTGTACCTGGTGATTGTAGGGCACATGAAAAAGAGAATGAAAAGGTCGAAAAGTATCAAGATTTAAAAATGGAGCTGAAACGTCTTTGGTCGTTAAGAAAAGTGAAAGTGGTACCAGTAGTTGTTGGTGCCTTAGGCTGTGTGAGCAAAAGATTTAATAGCTGGATAGAAATGTTAGGTCTTGAAGTAAATGTTGGAATTGTGCAAAAAACAGCCTTATTGGGATCTGCGAGGATAATTAGAAAAGTAATGGACATTTGAAAGAACCCTCTTGGCCCTTGGCCACTAGTTGTGGCTGGCCCAAGAGGAAAATACTCGGCAATACGAACAGCCTGTGCGAAAGCTTTAAAACGGATAATAATAATGATAATAATAATAAGGTTCTAAAGACTGTTTTTGCCGGAGTTGCTAAGAAGAATGAGCATCCAAACCCCAAAATGCTCCGTATGGCAAGCAGAATAAATAGCCTCTGTCAGTCTACTCAAACTCTCTACCTTCTCGTAGCAGAACTGTTTGGAACTAAAAGGATAAGGGGCAAAAGACAATTTCTGGCACCTTTAACTAACCAGTGCTCCATGCAGGTTGGGATAATTAGCTTTGTTTAACCACCAACTAATCTGGAAGAAGGTAAACTCTGACCACAAACCAGGGCAGATAGGGCCATATAGTCTTGGATGGCAACCTGTCTAGTGAAGGCTACACAAATAATGATACTCTCAACTCAAAGTGTCAATAGTGCCGAGGAGTGGATGGTCGCTGCGTTATGAGATCAAGAAGGTATCTGGTGAGAAGTGGCAACCCTTATTAGTACAAGCTTTATACAGAGAGCTGGGGAACTTTGAATAGACGGTTATCCTGTGCGTATGTCAAAAACGTCTATGGGAGACTAATTACATCGATGAGGCACTTCAGAGCCTGACTGGCTCATATGAAGAAGCTCCAACTACACATCATTTATCAAATTACACTGATGAGAAGAAGAGGTTTTTGCTGAAGATTGATAAAGAGGAAAGAAAAAGAGGTAAGGATTTATGGAACTGATGAAAAGACCATGGAATAAGCAATTTCCAGAAAAAGCATGAATATCAAAACAAAATTTACAAGATAAGGCTGTAAGATTTAAAAAGGAGGCAGAGAAAGATCTTATGACTAGTGAAAACATTGAGAACTGAGATGAGAATAATGCTGAGAATGGAAATAATTCAGCAGAAACCGGAAATAGGTTCAACAATTCTAATTGGACATTGGAGATGAAAGTGATAAAATTGATAGAAATAAGAGAAAGGAGGGAAGATGTTTTAGGCAAAGTCTCAGGGAGGTATGAGACGATACAATAATAAAAAATTGCAGCACAGTGTTTGGGGGAGAATACTGCAAGATTTAAGAACGATAAAGCAAAAATGAACCTTACAGAGGTGAGGGACGGGCAAGATGTAACAGAAGAAAATATTCATAGAAGAAGCGAACAGAAAGCAGAGAATGTTGAACAAAAGTATTAATTGTGAAGAAAGGGAACAGCAAGAAAGAATGTCAACGAGAGTAGAAACAGAACAGAGAAGAATGCTGGATGATGAGGATAAAGACACAAGAAAAATAAGAACAAGATTATTGAACAGCTTTTACAAGGTAGCTACTATAACAATAGAGAAAATTAAAGAAAGGGAGAGATTGAAGAAAATTAAGGCAGAAATGAAAAACAGAAGAGATAACACGAGCAAAGAAGATATTGGAAAGATACATCACCCTTCGTAATGATGGCTTTGAGGTTCTATTTTGAGCTCCAAATAATGGTGGTATCATCGGGGTATCTGATGGAGCTGACATTTTACCTCCCACACTCGAACTTTCCACTTTGTGAATGTTTCTTGTAATTCTTTCTGCAAAAAGGTTGCATAATGTTGGTGAAATCACATATCTTTGACTTATTCCTCCTTGTCACTGTAGTCATTGCTTACTCGCATTGCCGCCTTTTGGTTCCTGTATAGATTTATAATCATCCACATGTCTCTTTTATCTATTTTGATGACTTTTACAGTCCAGATCATTTCATTGTGTCGAAGACGATCGAATGCTTTTTTGTAGTATATTAAACCTAGATATACACACGACAGGGGTTCTATCTTTCATTTACACTCCTAAAACCATATTAATCTTCTTCTAGCACTGCCTCTATTTTTTCTTTATGAGGTTCTGTATGACTGTCAGAAAACCTTTTATCACTTGGCTCACAATGCTGATGGTTCTATAATCTGTGCATTTTGTTGTCCCGGGCTTCTTTGGCAGACTGGTGAAAACCGATGCGATCAACTCCTTCAAATTATACCCTGAATTGTAAATCGGGTTGCAGAGGAATGTTAGTTCTTTTAACCCAAATTTACCCATGTGCTTCAAAGCTCGCTACACACGTTGTCTCTTCCTACGACTTTTCCTAGACTGAGCCTTTGGATAGCAGCCTTGACCTCGTCTTCCAGGATTTCTGGTCTACTTGTGCAGTCTGCAATGGTTAGTTTGTCATTTGCTTGGTCTCTGTCGGAATAAAGTTCTGATATGAATTCTTGCCAACTGTTTGTCACCTCTTCACAGGTGAATAACATTTTTTCATCCTTACTTTGAATGCATAGACCTGGTGTTTTACTACCTTCTTATCCGTCAAGTCTCTAACCTGTCTGTGAACATCTCTGCTATTATGCCTCTGATCACACTCTTTGAGTTTCTTGCACTTTTCCTCCATCCATTTTTCCTTAATTTTTGCACATTCCATTTTCACACGTTGGTTAATTTAGTGTGTCTTTGCACTGTCATCTCTCTTCTATCAGGCCAAGAATGTCATCTGTCATCCAGCTTTTGTTTTTGTGATGTTTCTTCTCCAGGAGAACTGCCTTCGCNCCCTCAAGTCGCTAACCTGTCTGTGAACATCTCTGCTATTATGTCTCTGATCACACTCTTTGAGTTTCTTCCACTTTTCCTCCATCCATTTTTCCTTAATTTTTGCACATTCCATTTTCACACGTTGGTTAAGCAACCTGTAGTTAATGTGTCTTTGCACTGTCATCTCTCTTCTATCAGGCCAAGAATGTCATCTGTCATCCAGCTTTTGTTTTTGTGATGTTTCTTCTCCAGGAGAACTGTAGTCCTAATCAATTCACCACAGATAGTTTGAACCCCGAGTTAATCTCTGTTATCTATATCTTAATCTAAAGTTCCGCTCAGAACGCCATTGAAACGGATCCAGTATCCTTCAATGTCCCCTTCCACTTCGTCAGTTATACCCTTTCTATTAGCGCGAAGTCATTTGTAACTTCCACACTGAATCCTTGTTGCATTTTTGCACTGGGCATTTTTGAAAAATCAAGCAGTGTGGGCTTCACGAAGCTCCTTCTTGATTGTTTCACTTTGACCTACATTTTGCATATTAACGGGACATGGTCCGAATTAATATCTGACAATGAGTAAATGGTAAGGGTTTTAAAAACGTTTCGTAATCTTTTTGTGATCATCAGTTAGTCAAATTCGTTTTGGGCCAAGTTTACTGGCCTTTTAAAGTGTGGAGTCTTCTTGAGAGTTGCTTGTGATATGCGTTTACTATCATCAAATCATTCTCGTCACAAAATTCTATTAATCTGCTCTCTCTGCTATCTTTTTGTGCCAAAACCTCATTTCTCTACAGTGCCAGAGTGACGTTCTGCTTCACTTTCACTTCATTTGATAGCACTTCTTCCAGAGCCTTCTCGAGATCTTCATAGCACAATTCTGTGTACTCATCCGGATGGTCTATGGTTGGTTAACATCTGTATACCTGAACCATACAGATGTTAAAATAATGATCAATAAAATTCGATCTGACGCTGGTGAGAAACCCTTCATCCTCTTGTTTAGTAAAAATCAGATGAGAAACCCTACTCTTCTGCAATGAATACTACCTCAAGAGAAAATAAACGTGTGCCCGTCTTTGTCCAAAGTGCCACTCTCCGTCCAGTGTGTTTCACTGACTCCCATTGGATGGAGATGTGTGTTCTGGTGAAGGAGGCCTTGTCAGAACGTCCCAAGAGGCGGTCATCTGGTAACTGACCCAACCATCAGACCCCGTGGCTTCAACAGCAAAAGGAAATACTGGACTGCCAGAAACAGACTCTTAACCGGATATGCTAGGACTGGCCACAACATGCACAAATGGAAACTCAGGGACTCGCCAACATTCCCTCAATGCCACAATGGCCCCGAAACATCTGACCACATCGTCCTCCACTGTCCATTGACCAAGCTGTATGGTGGCTATGAGTCTGCCCTGGACTGCGACGACACCTTCCGAGACTGGATTGACAAGCACAATTTGGAGATATAGCCACACGAAACTACTACTACTAACTCCCATGACATCGCAATTCAGTCGCTTTGCTATTGTACAAGACTTCCTAAGTTGTCTGATTGAAATCGTGTACACAAATTCAATGTATCAACTCTCACGGGACGTTTCCTGGAATTCACGTTGACATCATCAACCATATATCTTTGCGGATAATCCTATGCCGTAATTGTGGTCATAACTTTTACCTATTCCTGTGCTCTCATCCCTGTTGCTATTTACAAACGCATATCCTGTAGGGAGCAAAGTTACAGCTCTATGACTAGAACTTCGAGTCTCGAGATCCATGGTTGATGATGGGTGATAAAGGGTAGGTACCCACACTTTTCCACGGTGAGAGGCCACTATTGTCTAAAGCCTCTACGATGTGCCCCATCTGTGTCACAAACTTTGCTGCTCCACGTTCAGTGGTCATAATAAGTTACTGGCTCCTTTGCCACTTTCGCTGTCATAGTCTTCGTGCACTAAAGGGAAGGCGTCCCTTACTTGGACAAATCCAACCCCCTAACTACGTTTAGCTTGCAAGCTGAATCGATGTACCAGGTTGTGGCTGCTGCCATGTACAAGCAGCTTCTTAGAGCCAGTAGTGAGAGTTGACCTATTGTGAAGAGGTCCCATGTACCCAGTCATTAGCCTCAACTAATGCACCTGCCGAAACATCACAGATAGTATCACCACCAGTACACCCTATACAACCCATATATAACATCTGGTTGCAAGATATCTTAAATTATTCAAATCACTATTGTGAGTAATGGTGTAGTTAAAAGCTGCATTAGACTGCCGACGCCTCTTAATTGAGAAAAAGAAATAAAGGTAAATCTCATGTAATGTAATAATATATAATTATTTAAAATATATACACTTGTCTTTTCTCTCTTCAGGATGTTTCCTTGCATCAGTTACTTATTATTTGCAGTTTGACAAGATAATAAAGATTAGAAGTTTTCTACTAACAAGGAACCAAGCTTTTTGTCTCTTTCCTGATAAGAACTTTGACGGAATCAATGAAGAATTCCTTTTTAGCAGTCCCTGATTCGTACATAGAAGGGTAATACAGCCTTAAATCTTCTGGATAAAGATGGTATAAAAATATTGACTAATACGGTTCCACAAAAGTTGTATGTAAATAAAATAAATATCATATTCCAAATTAAAGTGCAGTTTTCATCAGCATTAAGTTTGAAACTAGAAAATTCTACTCGAATTCCAAGAAGGTAATTGTTTTATTCAGCAATTCTGTTATTCAGCGACTTTTGGGTGAATTAGCATTTAGCGAAAATATGCCATGAGAATGAGTTATTTCTGTGTTGTAATGTAATGATAGATGACGTATGATGTTTCCTTTAATAAAAATTGAATGCAAATAAAGTTTTTAATGGATTGAATTTTCTCAATTATTTTAGCATCCAGTTATTGGGATTTTATTCAGTACTAGTTTGTCCCACCCTTTGATTACCCCCCAGCTCAGCTTCAAAAGGACAACTAATAGCATCTTTTTTGATAAGAGAATGAAATTTTCAAATTTTAAAAAATTAGCAATCTGTTTAATTTGAACATATTGCAACTTCCCAATATTTGAATAATTCCAGCCCAAGGTAAATCATAAAGATTGAAAATGGGAGACCAGTTTAATCCTTTATTAATCCCTACTTTTTCTAGTGTAACCTTTAAGGCTCCCTTTACCACCTCTAGAAAAAGTCCCTCATCCAAGATCAAATAAGAAATCTATTACCAGTTGAAAGTGACAGAAAAAAACCTCAAGCAGCCTCCCCCAACCACCACCCCCAAAGCAAATAACAAAACCAATGAGCTTATCTTTCTGATTGCTGGCTACTGAAATGTCAACAAAAAAGGAGTAACAGATGACCAATGGAAGAGAAGAATAGGCCCAGTTAAATTCTCCATTCGGTGTGAGATTGATGCATCTGTTTGCCACAAAATATGGCTATACTGTAACAAATACCTTCTCAAAGCAACCCATCAGAAGTTATTAAAAAAAAGGGCGTACTATATACCTTACCAGTGTATCGATGTTTTCTGACGTCAATACTATTACAAGAACAGAGAACAAAGAGGTTGACGGTGTCGGTCTTGCTCATGGTTCTCGTCAAAAGGTGGGTATAATAAAATTAAAGCAGAAAGCTGTGCTTAGAAAATATCTTAATATTGCCAGTAGCAACGAATGGTCTCAAAAATCCAGGCTGATTTCAATAGAAGTTAAGGCAGCGAGCTATAGATTAAGATATAGATAACAGAGATTAACTCGGGGTTCAAACTATCTGTGGTGAATTGATTAGCACTACAGCGTCAAGATACAAATGGCATCAGAAAAATGTTTTGATTTATGGATGGAAATGCCTAGTTTACCGAGTCGAAAACATTTACTGGGGTAAGGGCATTACTAAACTACTCCGCAATTGAAATGAAATGAGATAGGTTCTCACCGATCACAAGGTGTATAGAATGAAATTGATAGGAGCATTAGTATCTCAACTTACTTCCGGAACTGGGTACGCTGCGTTAGTTGAACGCCAGTTTAACAAGAGCTGTTTAACTAGTGATGATATCCAGTGACCATTAATCTTGAGTTTGTCAATGTTCATTTATTAGTACTTAGGTACTATCTAAATAATAAAAATGATAATATTAATAATAATAATAATAACAATAATAATAATAATAATAATAATAAAGTTAAATCAAAGAGTTTACGTACTTTAATTGATATGACTATACCATCAGAAAGAAATGTTGCGACAAAAGCGACCGAGGAGATTATGAACTACAAAAGTCTCGAAATAGAAATCAGCAAAATGCGAAAAACTAAAACGATTTTTATTCTAGTTCTAATTCCGCTGACAAGGTTGCATCAAATTTTTCCCAATCACCATCGCAACAACACGCAGATGGTGAAGCAGCAGGACTGTCATCAACCGAGATACCAGGCGAGCAGTGTTCATTCAGTATCGGGGTAAATGCTCGGAGGACTACGAACGCAACTTGCACAAGAGCAAAACCCCCTACAATGTCATCTTCACCTTAAGAAAAATGAAAACTTCCATCGTTGAAACCACCAACAGAGAAAGCCCTCAGGAGCGCAGTCATATATCACATCAAATGCGCAGTGTGTAATGCTGCCTATGTGGGCCAAACAGGTCGGCATCTAATGACTCGACTCCAGGAGCACAACATTCCATCATCGCCAGTGAGCAAACACATGCAGAGATGCGGCGCATCCCGTAATGTCGATGCCACCACCATTCTTGCCACAACAGCACGGGGAGAAGATTATCGCCTCAGCCTGGAGGCACTCTACATTGAGGAGTTAAAACCGCAGATGAACACAAAGGAGGAATAACGGAACAGAACTCTCACCATCAAGTTCTTTTAGTGATGGTAGTAAAATTTACCCACAAAACAATATCTGGGACAAGTTCGTGTTGCTTACATATGATGAAATCAAATGACTGTTAATTATAGCATTATTTCAATTTCATTTTAGGTTAGAAAAGGATAGTAAATATCGAAAAATTTCACCAGAATTATTGTGTGCTCAATTGATTATCTCAATTTGTAGGTTTTCCCTATTTTTTCATACACTTCAAACGTTATACGGGTTCTCGTGTACATCAAATACTATCACCTCCCTAATGTCCCATAGCTGTACAGACAGCTGTCATAAAAACATTTTTCCATATTTTTGGGGGTGGTTAGACAGACATAAAAGAAACAAAGTAATGAAGTACTAACATATTGGCGACTTCAAACAAATATTAGCATAATAAAAATATCAACGTTTTTCAACTCTATTGTTTAAAAAAAATGTAATTAGTAACACAAGTTTCCAGATGATAACAGAGACTTACAAAAACACACGGTTAACATCGTTCAAATACTTTATACAAGTCAGGCAGGTTAGCTACCTCCAAAAAGGTACCATCGTCCAAAAGTTCTTTCCTCGGTAAGAAATTAGTTTTTAGGTTGGAAAAGACAAGATATTCAACTGTCCATTTCCATGACTTATTCTCGTCATCGTGAGATTCTTTCTCGGTAACAGAATCATCCATTTTTGAAGATGCTAAGTTGTTATTCTTAGAAGAAATGGTGCTATAAAATCTACTACATTCTGTAGCAACTGACCTGAAGCAATCTTCTTCGCTGCTCCAATCAACCTGAAATCAAGTAAAGCAAACGACACATAATAAACACGGTAACTACTTTAACATGCATTTAAGTTGCAAACAATATTCTTGACGTTCGCTTTCTCTTCGCAGCATCTGGAAACAACAACGATATGAAAGTGGGATGGTTTTTCCTATTTACGACACTGTGAACGGTACAATATAACTATGTCATTCATGTCAACTTGCGAGCAAATCAATTTTTCCACATAGGTTAAAAGTGACTAAACCTCTTTCCCTGAGAACCGCTCTGTATACTAGTGGCAGGTAATTTATTCCAAGTACTAGTCCAAACTTTTTTTAATGCAATTATATTTTTAAACAATGTTGATTTCGTTTGCTGGTGAATGTACGTTATGTCCATTGGACTGACAGTTCGGAGAAAATAAAGTAGTAAACTACAATTGACTTTCTTTCCAGATGGTTATGTACTCATAAATTTTCTGTTTATCACGTCTCCCAATGCACAAGATAGAAAACTACTTAAAAATACTTTGTGACTATTGTAATCATAAGTGTGTTTTTAAACAATCAAACCCTGGTCACCAAAACAACCCTTTAGTTCTTCATGGATACATATTTCAGAAACCTCCTCTGACAAAAGGCGTATTGCTGGGAAGAGGTTGCTTGAGATAATAACGGCCAAAAGACTTGACAGGGAAGCATTGCTGGCAGTTGTTCCTAAAATCCCGCTAAAACGGGGTCAATCGCTGTGGTGAGCCCTTACCACTGGAAACTGCTGAAAGAATAGGAATGGGAATAATCAACAAAAAAAATTACTAATGTCACATTTAATTCTCGACGATGTTGATAGTAAACAGAAACTTATTTATATGAATCAAAAATTGTTGGGAACAAGTGCGTGTAAAGGTTCAGCTAGGGACCTTTAAAATCTTAGATAATAAAAAAGTGGTCAGTATACTTTAAAACGTCAAAAAGGTATGAGATGTACCTCTGTTGCCAGCCTCAGCATAAACAACGGTAAACCAGTTAGGTCTGGAATGTAATTATCAATAATCATTGGTATGCTAACAAGATTGTCATGCTCATCGATTTCCATTGAAAAATAATCCAATAACATTGGAGACCTCTCACTTAACAGTTCTTGCGCATACGTTGCTAGGTCTTCTTTTGATCCATCAGACTGCGACCACCCACTATCTTTACAATTTAAGGCAAGAAGAGCCAGGCTTTTTAACGGCGCAGGATTGGACAAACGAATGAAACCGAAATTACCAAAACGTCTCAAAAAGGCCTGATAGAAGAGTTCTTTAGTCAAACGTGCCGAGTTCACAAGGTACAATTTCGTCTGATGTTGTATTAGAGCAAACATATCATCCACACAACCAACAAAGACATGATTTGCAAGAATTTCCTTTAGTGAACTATCACTGTTTTCCTCTGTTTCTCTTCTCAAATTGCGGATGCTCGTTAATCGTATTTCTTTCCAGTGGGAATCTACAGCTACTTCTTTCAACAACTGCTCATTAAGGTTTCTCTTTCTTTTGCCTAATAAAAAACAAACAATTGGATGGTAAAAAATGAGTGTTGTCGTACCATAAATATTGTTAACTGACTAATCAAACCAATTATTTAAAATAACACAATTCATTCCAACCTTTTCAATGTCTGTGTGTTTCATACCAAATTGTTCTACTTTGTCAAGTAGATACAATTTTTGTAAGGTGTAAGTGGGTAATCGATTGTCGAACACCCTTTTTATTACGTCTAACGCAGTGCCTGTTAAGGTACAGCTTAAAACAAATGGGATGATTACCTCTAAATAATTGAATTTCACACGCAGTATATACATGTTACACACACACACACATACTCACTCTCCCTCTCTGTGTGTGTGTGTGTCTCTCTCTCCCATCTTCTTTCTCTGGCACAGGGGTAATGCCACTCAGCATGAATCCTGGTGGAGTTTGGTAAGTCATCTACGTCGACTTAAGAATAAGAACAAGTATGTGAAATTGTTCTCCTTTTCGAGGATCCTTCTGTGGCACGTTGCCCACCACACATAATTTAATTATTTCAAACTGTTTAACTGCAATTACCTAACCAAAGATGCTGATTTCATTTGTTGCGATGTAGGTCAATATAAGTGGGATGGTTATTACTATTAGTGAGGACATCATCATTGTTGGAGCTACGTCATATTAAGCAGCATACTAAAATAGTGTTTGCAGCCGGCAAAACAAATTTGCCGATTAGCAGCCTTGTGTATTGGTGCTGTATTGGGCATACTCTCGGACCATCTTGCACTTAATCGTCTGCTGTCACATGCCTTTTTAAAGCCGCTGGCCTGCTCATCGGTTTACATTTTCTGGATGATGCACTCTTTGGGTGAACGTGAAAAGACGTAGTTACAGAGTTAAATGTTGCAGCAGTCTTGCTCTACCAGCAGATTTGCTTTCTTGTCATCAAAATTTTGTGTATTTTTCGTATTACATCTTTTTTTCTCGTGGAATGAAGGATGGGTGCATCATACTCCACAGCATATCGAGTGCTCAAATGAATGCATTTTTCGATTTCGTTCAAGGTTCCATTGGTAAGCTCGGCAAGGTACTGAATGTTAAAATGAAAAATTTGTTACTAGCTGGATTGGACAAACAGAACGGTTGGCTGAGGAAAAAATGCGGCAATAAGAATTCGATTATCTTATTCGAATAGGCGAAATGTACAAGTGTTCTCGTTTATAATGGAATTCTGGTACTATTGACCACCGACAATCAGGTCAGTTTATGAAATCGCCCTTCTTGAACCACGATGCACGATGAAAAGTCTGCTGCAGCAGTTCCAAAAATCCCTATTCGTGAAAAAAGTTAATATCCAGGTTTTTGGTGTCGACGTCTGTTGGTGCGCGTTTCAATTGATTGGGGTTGTGCAGAAAAAAATTCCACCTATGCAAATTGCATGCAGCCCAAAAATTTTATTATACGGTCTTCATTGGCTCCATTGCTTGGTGTGTAACACTCGATACCAACCAGTTTAGGTCTTGACTTCTGGGCCTCTTACAGCTGGAAAATGTGTGAAGGAAGTGTCGGTTGGGAGACAGAAGAGACCAGTAGTTCAACGCCGCCATTTCCAGTGTAATATATGCTGGAAGTATACCAATCTTCATCACCTGCTGATGTGTAGATATCAGATTTCCCTCTTTCACACAAATCTATGTGCTAGACTCTCGACATCTAGAGTCTTGTCTACCTCTGTGTTCTAAAAATATTGTCTCCAGCACAAGTGTAGTGTGCCGGTATAGAAAGAGCCAAGAACGAGTTGTCTTGCATTAATCAGTCATCAAGTCATTTTCGGTTACGGCCAAGCACTGTCATTGTTCATTCTTGTAGAATATTTTGCCAGATGTAAATCAAGTGATGTCTCACCTCGAATTGAATCTGTTAATTGGTATTACATTGGATTTGCTTGGATGTTGTCGTAGACCTCGTGCATGGTTTATCTGATGCCTTTACTGAAACATTGCTCGTTTGCCTAACCACTGGCTCAGGTAAAGCCAGTTCGACCTCTGGCAGTTAATTTCCCCCCTCATCTGTAGCGTGAGGAGTGGCGCCATGTTAGCTGATGATGATCTGACCATGGAACAGGTAGAGCGGGTTAATATAATAATGGTAGTAGGGTCATTATATTACCTTAATTAGACGACATTTAACATTGTTGTATAAGTTATGCTGAGATACGTTATTATAAGATTGTTAATTGACAGTTACTAACTATATCTCATAGGTGTCAGATATAACACAATGTGATTTGTTTCGTGAAATACATAGCTAATTAGATAGAGATTTTTTTTTGTTTTAAACTGATACTATTGATAATACTACTACTTCAAACTCGGTACTATTGTCTGCTACAATACATTTTGAGATCATAAGGTATAGGAGGTGGAGATGGATTGGACACACCCTGAGAAGGCCACAAAATGATAGCTGTAGAGTAGCCTTAACATGGACACCAGAAGGAAAAAGAAAGACAGGACGCCCGTGAACAACATGGTGGAGTGCGGAAGCAGAAAGAAATGACCTGGGATGGCAAACATGGAACCAAGTTAGGAACATAGCCAAAGACAGCGAGAGATGGCGGAGGATGCTGTCAAGCCTTATGAGCCGCCCATGGCTCCAAGAGGTTAAGTAGGTAAGTAAGTAATGATAATAATACTACTTCAAACTCAGCTAGTACTATTGACTGCTAAAATACATTTTGAGATGTTGGCTGTACATACTGATGCCCTCTTCTTGCTGAGAAACATTTTATTACAACTAAGGTCCCTGTAACGTAAGGTCCCTACTAGATTTCTACCTACACTAAGTTTCCGGTGCCATTGATTTTTAATGCGATACAAAAATAAAACTAAAGGAAAATTTCTTCGAAGCTCTTATCATTACTCGGTAGACTCCATAAATGCTATTCTGCATACAAGAGGAAAGTATAAACCTGAGTGAAAAGTCATCATCCGAAAAATCTTTTAGCTTACCGTGAAACAAATATTAAGCGGATTAAGAAGCCTGACACGACAAACAACGTGTCTATAAGCTCAATTTTGCTCAAACCTGTTTATGCTGATGTCTAGCCCGTGATTAAAATTATGGTCGCTCAACAAAACGACAGCTCTATTCTGGGGAAGGCTATCGGAAACGGAATTTCTTACAAAATAAATATTATTTGAAAATGAATGAACACCCATAGCATGCCTTTTATCTATTAAAAATCTTGCGCTCAATAGAGCTGACTGAACCACACAACGTTTATCGCAGTTTTAATTATTGTGTAAAATTCCGTTGAACAACTCTCTTATGTACAGTAGGTAGCCTTGGTTGACTGTATCAAAGATAGTGTTGATGCTATCATGGCCAGGGAGTATTTCAGGTATTTCGCATGTGAAGGTACAAGCGAGTTTTTTGGTCTCATAACATCCATCCAACAAAATAATACAATTTAATTGAAACCCAACAATAGAAAGTTTATCTTCCAATTGGGATCACATATCGAGATCACGCACCGAAATCTTAAGAAGATGAGTGTTAAATATTCCGCGGAAATAAATGAATCCGTGCACAGCTTAAGAGAACCTCTCTTAGAAACGAAACAGATTTGTCTGGTAATTAATTGTAAAAGCTACCAGTAAATGGTGTCAACCTAAAAATAAACCGAAATGCGAGCCTTGAACAACAGATTGATTATTTCAAGAGTATTTTAGTTGAAAACTTTCCTTAAAAAAAATTAAACGAAGACCAAATGGGCGGGAGATGGTGACGTAGTGACAGTTTAATCGTGGCAACATGAAGAAATGCCTCAACTAAATGATATCAAGACCTATCAAATATTAGTTTAATATTGATAACGTTGCGGTGAAAAATGTAATCAAACTGGAATGAATTTCTTGATAAGCTCAAAAAGAACTACCTCTCGCTTCCAACAAAAACAAATTTAAAGTCAAAATTATTATGGATTATCAAAGCCCATAAATTCATACAAAGAAAGCCTTAACAAAAGTTAAAAAATTAGGTTATTCTGAAAAAGTATCATCTAACTTTTTTACCTAAACTAAAGTCAGCTGTAGAAGGCTTCATTTAGGGGAGAAATCTAAGATACTTTATAATAAAACATTTTAAAAGCTACAATTAGGGCAACAGTATGCATTGATTCTATAAATTCAAACGTAAAGTAACGAATTCTGCAACTTTAGCAGCCTGATCTTTAAAGGGTATAAGCTAGTATACCAATTGACTTAGGTACTGAAGCAATCAAATTTTATTCGGAACAGTACCGACAATAAGTCTTGTTTAGTTAAGAAACAGCTTTTATTTTAGAACCCACAGCCTTTATTTCAAAGGCTAGCATTATTACTCTTTGGGACTCGTTTTCAATTCATCTGCGATAAACATGGATACAGTCTTTGTACCAAGGTTCATTACACTGGTAACGGGATTTGTTAAAACTAAAATTTACAAATGATACGACACACGTCTGGTAACGAATATGGGAAAATCTTGGAATAAGAGTGAGTAAGATATTCGGACGATTGCACAACGTTTCACGGTATTACCGTCACAACTGAAAAACTGCAGTTAATTTTAAACAGCATAAATGCCAATAAACAATTCTGTATTAGTAAACATAAGAAATTGATTCCTTTTTTGGGTATTTTAATTAAAACACAGGAAGAAAATTTATGTAGGTCTGTGGATGGAAAACAATACGTCTCAACTCTATACACTAAAAAGGCAAAAATATTAAGTTTACATTGAAAAGAAAAATACTCTTTATTGGGAGAGAATAACATGACTGATCTGTTATCCGCTCCCTTCCCCCCAGTCAAAGAAAATTCGACCCTTCAAGCTCAGCAAAATGTAATCAACTACTGTAGAGGGCAAAAAATGCATAGCACGAACAAAATACATTAAAAAGCCAACTCAATTACTGCGAAGAGAAGCGTTCGATGGATTAAAACTTTTTTTGGCCGTTATTTCATGTGTGCTGTACTGCGTTCAACACACAATGAGTATGTGAAGTTCTTCTTTTAATTCACTTCTGGTAAAGAGTAAGAAAGTGTTTAAGTAGTCTGCATTTCGGCGGAATAAGATGAGAAAAGAAAGAATCCCTCTACCACAAATGCCCGTCGTTACCTGGCGGGTACGTCGTCATAGACCATCGAATATTACTGCAACACTTTGATAGGGTAAAGACGTCATTATGGTACTTGCTAGTAAATGATCCAGTGAAAGAAATAAAACGAATATTTTAACTATAAAAAAGGCACCAGTTTACCTCCTTCGAAGGTCAATTCCACTCGTCAAATTAATAAAACACGTTGAACGTAGCACTGTCCGCATCACAGAAGCAGTGACTAGACTGGAAGAGTTGCTAAGGAAATTGAGCCAAAAGTAATAAATGAACCTGTATTACTTTTGGAAATGGACTGAAAGGATAAAAGGATCCAGATTAGTAGAAATACAGTGTTGAAAACTTGGAAGAACCCTGAAAATTGGCCATTAACACCATTGCAATCGAACGGAGTCTGTCAGTTTACACAAGTAGTGTCAGATGATCGTCCTCGCCTGTTAGAAGAAAACATGAAAGTTTTTTTCTGAACTCTAATGCTCGCAAACAAAATGATTTCATAGGGTCAAGTCGGATATTTATCGCACATGATCTTCTAGGTCATGCTTGTTTTGTAAAATACGTTCTGGTCTTCTTTCAACATTTTTTTTATTTTGTACATTTTTCATAACGCAATGTTGATGTTTGTACACATACCTTTAAGGTCTTTGATTGCAATTAAATGGTGCATTGCAAAAATTAGGTGTTATTTTGCCTTTTTAGGAATTATTTCAGGAGCTTTTGCATCTGAGGGCCTGAAGGTCAGACTCTAAATTTTCAGCAAGTTTGACTTATTCCTGCTGAGCTGCCTTGTGGTCAAACCCAGATTTCAAGGTAATGTCATCAGCATACATTCTGATAAACTAAATCAATCTACCAAGGTCATTAATGAGGAGAAGGAAAAGAGTCAGATCAAGAATAGACCTTTGAAGAATGCCAGAGTTAACGGAATGCTGGTCACACGCAATTCTATTCAGGGTGACACACATTGTAAAATCTGACTGAAAAAAAATCCCCCAAAACAAAGACCTTGATATCAAAAACATAACAAGAGAACTTACAAAGAAAGCCGCAAGCCACATTCCACAAAATACCTTGTCAATATATAAAACTGTTGTGCCTTGATTACAGTCAATGGGTAAGAAGTGGAATGTGATCCTCTAAATCTATACTGAACATATTAATTAATTAATTTATTCATCAGTTAATTCATCAATTATCTAAATAATTAATTTATTCATTTATTAATTAATCAATGTTTATACAGGACTCAACAACACTTACCAACATTTACAGTAAAAATAGCAAAGATATCCCTTTTATCAAAATGTGTCTTGTGGGTCTTAATGTCATGAAATTATTAAGAACAACAAAAATCAAAAGTACAACAAAATTAGAAAAGTTTCACTTAATGAGGCTTGATTATAGAAATCAATGGGTATTTTTTTAAAAGAAAAAGTTTTGCTATATTTTCAAAATTACGGTCTTTGACTTTCTTCCGTATCTCAAGAGGTAACTCATTAAATATTCTTGCTTCAATAAATTTTACCGATCGTCATCCATATTCAAATTTGTGTAGACTTGAGAAACAACCATCGTTACGAGTTGCTATGTTTTTATGATGTAAACTTAAGTATTGCTAGAAGTATGAGCATCTTTTCCCTGTAACGACTTCATGTACAAAAGAGCAGACCTTACGGTTCCCGTTTTCGACGAGATATAAATTGCCACTTGTTTCGGCTCGACTGAATACAAAAATTTTTCCTCTCCCGTCTAAAGTTTCAATTCGATTGATTTGTGTTTTCGTGAAAGTCAATTTAAGGAGGCTACAGTACATGAAGAGCCGTAGGATAACCATTTTAACAATTTCCTTTGCGGCATTTGCTGTTGGCAGATGTTGAATCTTTATCAATTTAATAGCCTTAAACTTGTTGTCCTCTTCTTATACGTTTTATCAAAATAGCTATCATGTTAAGAGAACTGTCAGCCTCTACACCCAGGTATTTGTATTATTCAGTAATGTTCATGTGTCTATGGTTGAAAGTAATTTCAGCCTTTTTGTGCATTTTGGAAATTCATCAACTAAAAGGCCTGGGCTATGCTGAAATTTCACCAGTACATTGTTGGCAAGTCGTTCAAAGACCTCACTAAAGTCAGCAAGAAGAATTAAGAGCCTGATATTTGCAAGAATCAGATGAAACACCTGCATTCTTGATGACAATGACAATGACAGGGAGATGTAAACATGTCTCGAAATGCCAAAAAATAAAATGCTTGTACTGCCACAAATATACCTCAAAAGCATATTTTTATAGCAATACTTCAGGTTAGTAAAAAGCAGATTTGTTTGCGAAGGTAAATCCTGCAAAGTCGAAAGGTCCTTTTCCGTCAATACTTCTAAGATGAGTTGAAAGGTACCCGTTGAGATAGTTCTTGTCTTACTTTTTTACTGAATGCAGTATAGAAACCACTTGTACTTTCGATATCTTTGGTTTACTTGTGATTTATTTTACTTTACCATATCTTCCTTATTTTTATCCTAATTTAGTATCACCTTGTTCAGCAATCTTTGTCTTTTTCTCTTAGTAAAGTACAACAAACATTTAAAGCACTACCTTTCGTCACAATATTGCTGTAAAAAACTGCTTTCTGTAAGGCTGCTCGTACGTTAAAATATCCGATAATTTCCAAGCAAGGACCCAACGGGTATCAGTGATAGATCCACTATTCTCATGCGGACAATGATTGAGTGATTGACGATGATGAATGTGAAAGACCATTGGCTATCAATATGCGTGGCGAAGTCCCTGCAGCCTTTGCCAGCAGACTCTACAAGTTTCAATAGGCTGGAGAAAGCCTAACAAAACAAATCTTCTTGTCCATGGCAAGGAGTATGTAGCCTTTAGTGTGTCCACATGTAATAAGGTGGATGCTGCCAAATTGCTTCTGGAGGAATACTTTGACTTAGTTCTTCCTGCCATATTCGCGGATAAGCTCTTGGAAACGCTTTTCGGCCAAGCCAGGCAAACAAGAGGTAGGCACTTCTACATTGACGTAGTTAACATTATAATTGCACCAAAAATTGTAAATCTGATAACACCTATCAAGCATGATATAATTCCAAAATCTTATTCTCTCGTGATTTGGACAAGAATTATACAACCTACATAAATCCAGATGAACAAGGTGAACGTATTGACCAGATTACACCTCAAGATACTTAGACTCTTGAGCTCTGTTTATTGCCTAAGCATAAAGTTGTTTATCAGCCTGCCATTTTGTTCATAAATAAGGCGGTAGTGCTAGAATCGAGGAGATCATAGATGACGGTAAAGAGGGGTCATCTGACCTTCTAATAATTTGAATACTTGTGGGATAAGTATGCTTACTTTGTCAAACGCCTTTTTCGTACGTTATGCTGACAATATGCATAACATTTTCAAAATAGATATATGTAGGTATATCTTAAGCTAATAATAATATTCCGTGTACTAGTTTAGCTAACACTCTATTGAAATCTCATGTCTTCAGTCTTCAATAACAAAAACAGTTTCGGGGTGCCTTTGAAAACAAGCAAATTTCTCCACTAGGTGAAAGGTCTCTAACTAGTAATTACAAAAACAGTTTCAATAGACTCAGTGCTGTGGTATGCGATATATGGGAATACGATATATGACAATAAATATTAAGTCTGCACAGATCTACACAGTTATCTCTCATTACAATAGGCCATTTCTCATTATTTGAGTTAGACTAAAAACACGTACAAAAATTAAAAATAATAAATTATTTGACCCTGAAATTAGACCTTTGACTATAAGGATGACACCAGGAAATGTAGAAAATGGCATTATTGAACTAGCAGTCTTAAAACTTCTAGGTGTACCCCGAGATTGTGTATCTAGCCCTTCCAGAAATCATTTTACCTCAGAACTAAAGTTAATCCACCAAACTCAAGTTATAAACTACAAGGATCCTGTCCTTCAAAAAAGTGCATATTTCAAAGTGTTTAATTTTCGAAGGAAAATTTTTAGTCCCGCGCAAGATTGAAAAATATCCCTTGACGTTAAAAATTATTTTCATTTATTGTGCTTAATCTAAATTTTTTAAAAAATCGAAGAATATTCACTTCTGTATTCTTTAATTATGCATACACATAAATAATGGCCTTGTACACGATACGACAATACTCATAAAATCATAACGTACCTCTATGGGAAGGGTAGGGAATTACCTCCAAGTGTTGCAACACCGCCCCCCCCAATATATATATATATATNTGCTAAAGACAATTTAATACAATAGATAACGTTATTTACTTATATCAGATGGTGGGAAGGAGGGCCTCTTTAGCCCTGATTATATTCTATTCTAATTTTGTATTCTGAAATCAACTCCAACCAACTAGCAATGACTGACAAGAAATTTCCGAGCCCTGGCTTTTATATTCACCTATTAGTTTGAGTTACAATAGAGTAGTGTGGTTAATAATATAACTTAATATTACTCTGGACAGGTATCACTCCACGGCTTGAATTGATCACACTGTCTTCACCAAAGACTTCAAGGCCAAAAGAATATAGTTCCTATTCCGATTTGCATTCCCAGTACGATTCAAAATACGATTCGCAATATTATTCACCTGGTCTGTGTTTGGGAATAAACTCTTTAAAAAACAGGCACATCACCCTGATTTGTAAGCTGGCTCTAACACACAAAATTAAATTGAAAATAGCAACACAGTTAATTGAAAATCAAAACAACGATGACAATTAAAAAACGGAAAGGTGATGTCTGGCATACTAACTCGATTTCACAATAAAACGAGGAAGGGAAAAGGAAATAAGTTTTAAAATATAGACCCACAGTTGACAAAAGGATAAAGGAGAAAATTACCAGAAAATGACAATTCTGGACTCTAGAAAAATGAAGCCTGACACAAAAACTCTTTGTGTGAAAATATGCTCTCCTTCAAAAAGTAGAAGTCAGTTGGAAACAAGCACGAAATCAGAAACTGAATTAAACGAGCAATATCTGGACAACACAAGGCTCGAGCACAACATAAATTTTTTTTCTGGAGAAATGTACTCGATTTCTCTAACAGTGGAGCAGACCTCGCACTGGGGCATTAATTCTCTGCAAAATTGCCCTTGAAGACTTTAAATCCTATTAGAAAACTATTTCTCTTCTCCAATTATCAATTACTCAAGTAAAGGCCTATACTTGACAAAAAGTCAGAAAAACAAAGAAACACACTTTAACACGCTATTTCTAAAATCCACAGGACCCAGGCCTCACCAGAAAATTATAACTGTAAAAATTTATAGACAATAAAAACAAGGCCGGATTTGACAAAAGGCGTAAATCAAAAACACTAAAATACCAAATTTCTAAAACATACAAGCTCAAAACCTTTTCAAAGATCTAGTTCGACTTCATGAAAACCCGTCTGGATTTCGCAAAAGGCGTAAATTTAAAATACCTAAAATACCTGATTTTGTAGAATTTACATGCTCAAAGCTTTTTCAAAAAACTAGTTGGACTTCGTGAAAACAGGCACAAAGTTGGCAAAAAGCGTAAATCAAAACTACTGAAAATCCAAGTTTTCTGGAATCTAGAAGCTCAACACCTTTTCAAAAAACTAGTTCGATTTGATGAAAACCGGCCTGGGTTTGAGAATGCGTGTAAATTAAGAATTCCTAAAATACCTGATTTCCAGAATCTACAAGTTCGAAACCTTATTTAAAATCTAGTTTTACTTAAAAAACAGGTACAGATTTGACAAAAGGCGGAAATCAAATTTACTTAAAATACCCGATTTCTACAATCTACAAGCTTAAATCTTTTCAAAAAATCTAGTTAGGCATGAAAACAGACATAATTTTGACAAAAGACTAAAATAAAAATACTTAAAGAACCCGACATTTCAAAAACCTACAAGCTCCAAGCCTTATGAAAAATGCTTTGAAAATGAGCCCAGCCTGGACAAAGGGCGTAAATCAGAAATACCTAAATTGCCTGACCTATAGAATCTAAAGGGTCCATACCTCTTCAAAGAACTAGTTCGATTTAACAAAAAAAGGCTTGGTTTGACAAATGGACGAAATGAGGAATACTTAAAATATCTCATTTTTAGAATCTACAAGCTCGAAACCTTTTCAAAAAATATTGTTTGACTCAATGGAAACATGCCAAGGTTTGACAAAAAAGGCTCGAAATAAAAATAATTCAAATACCTGATTTCCATCAAGAGTGGGTGTAAATTTAAAATGTGAAGTAAGCGGTGTGGGCAAGTTTATATTTCCAGCAGGGAACAACTGAATTTCTGACAAATAAGACACCAATAAACAAGGGAATGTAAATCGAGTTTGACAGAAATGACTCAGAGATCCTGAAAGAAAGGGAGAAGAGTCAGTGGCTGAGTGCCTGACGTGGGTGATGGAACGTTTGAAAACTGGTCCGGGATAAGGAATAAAAGAGTATGAGATTAAAGGGTAAAGTTGTAGTTAAGATTCTAAATAGTAAAAAAAAAACAAACACAAAAAGTAAGAGAAACAATCTACACAAGCTTAAAAAAGGCTCTGGAAACCTGTCAGATTCTGTAAATAGAATAAAATACTATGGGTCGTTAAGGTGTATAGGAAACCTCAAGTCAAAACTGAGGATTCGGCGGATGAAAATGAGCCATTTTGTGATGAAACATGTGACAAAGAAGTTATTTTAAGTACAACAAACACAAAAGAGCAACAAAGCAATGCATTTAGTAACTTCGGAAGAAAAGTGTAGTCAGAGTTACCGCAGAAGCGACAGCGTCATATCCTGAACGAACAAACCGCATCTCATGCATGTGGAAACAACTTCCCGAAGTTGAAAAAGTCTTATGTGACAAAACCTGTTGGGCAGTGGATTTTTGGAGCAGAAAGATGCGGCCTTTACAAAAAGGCTTACAAAGTGTAGTGCGTTCGAACCTCCTTTAAATTTGCAAGAATTATTCGAATCTTTCACTGCTCGTGTTGCATGTCCACGTACTTCAAGCCATAAATTATTTGAATTTCATACATAACAGGAAACAATCCAATTATTACAACATACGAAGCTTTTATGATTGATGGTACCGAAAATCAAGCAGGATAAAGCAAATTGGAGGAATGTGCTAACAGTTAGGTAACTTGTAATACAGTTGCCATTAGAATGTGACAGTCAAAGAGGGATTGAACAAGTTGCAAATAATCGCTGGCTAAACGCTGTAGTGCAGGTTGTTTCAGGCTTCATTTTATCCAAATGCTGCCACCCATCAGTGAGAACCTATCGATGATAAACAAATATTTGCATATAATAAAAGAGAGCTTCAGATCAAAAGCTAAACCACTAAAGGTTGGTGAAATTAATAAGTGCGACAAAGGAAGTAGGCAGGGAAGTAACTAATAATGTCCAGCACGTCCCAAGGGAAACTTACTTGCAACTTATTGGGTTACAACGAACCACCATGAACGATTTCTTCAATACCACCGTAGCAGAATTGACATATTGCCTAAATGGCAAAAAGATTACAGGTAAGATTTCCAAATCAGTAATCATGCTAATTGATATTTTAGACAATGAAGAAAAAGGTAGTGTGAAATTGTCCAATTTAATATCATATCTATTTTATGAGAAATATGAAATTAAAGAGGATTATAAATTTGAAATCTGTGGTAATCTGTAAACAGAGAACAACATATTGATGTGTAACTTTTACGTGGTGCATCCACATATATTGCCATTTAGCCTGAGATGAAATGACTTTGCAAGAAGTACGTTAATAAAACCCATGTTGAATTAGACAAGGGCATTGATATGGTTCCGTACTTCGGAGGTCCCCTATGATGCAATGTAGTACTACAAGCTCTTTTCAGTTCTGACAAGAAAGGGGGGAGACAAGCAGATCTGGTCATTATAAGGCCCACATATTGAACTTAAAAAAACAAAAGAGTAAGTTTCAGCGATGTGAAAGTATTTCGCCAAAATACCGACGATTTTCTGGCCGAAAAAGCAACAATACAAGAAGCCCAGGTTGTATTTTATGTCAGGAAAGATTGCCTTCAGCATTTTCATTACCAGTAGTTGGCAGACGAATGGTCCATATCCAGGGAAGACGTCTTACACATTCACCAGCCTTGCTTAGGTGGAATTCCATTTCCAAAGAATTCCGTAGTTGGAGCAAAAGATATTCAGCGAGCTACGTCAATGGAATGGATTAACGATGTGGAGATAACAGCATTTATAAAGTATCTCATTACAAATAAAGTTTATAATGTTAAGAGCATATTTATGGCTGACAAATTTTTTCTTGATGACCTAATGATGAAGGAAGTTCGAATCTAGATCACTACGGGGATTATTTTCAATGAAAGATATTTGCCAGTAATAGCTATTAATTTTTGTAGTTCATCACGAAGATAACCATTAAGCAATCGCTGCAGTTTACCCCAGCATAAAGTATATAATTCATTACGATTCTTTCTTGAAAGTCTATCACGACTTATTTCGTGTTATTTTATTATTTGGCAAAGTAGTAAGCGTCAATGGTGACAAACAAATTACTGACGGCCCGCTGCTCAAAAGTTGGTCACTGGTTTCGCCGCACAGTTTAGAAAACCAAAACGATGGAGTGAACTATGGCGTATAAACCTGGTTAAATGCATGGGGGCTGATAACAACAAAACTGTAATGATTGGGAATCCGCCGGCCAAAAAAAAGAACTAGAAAGCCGAATGCAAAATGCCATATGATAAAAGAACTAGATGACATTAATATTTTAAGGGCCATTGAAGGCTCCAATGGTGAGATGTGTTTTTTCATTACCATGCTATCGGACGATGCAAGGTAGATCGCTGAGCAAGTACTATTTGAAATAGGTGAGAAATGAAATAGATAACTTTATCTAATACAGAATTTCTCCCTTTAGTCAAATATGAGCATAAAATGTACAATTAGAAAACATCTCTGGCGCNATGCATGGGGGCTGGTAAGACCAAATATTGGTTAGCTAGTGGAAACACAAAACGACATTGTAAAGGTAAGGTACATGGTTGGCAACAAAACTGTAATGATTGGGAACCCGCCGGTCAAAAAAAAAAAGAACTAGAAAGCCGAATGCAAAATGCCATATGATGAAAGAACTAGATGACATTAATATTTTAAGGGCCATTGAAGGTTCCAATGGTGAGATGTGTTTTTTCATTACCATGCTATCGGACGATGCAAGGTAGATCGCTGAGCAAGTACTATTTGAAATAGGTGAGAAATGAAATAGATAACTTTATCTAATACAGAATTTCTCCCTTTAGTCAAATATGAGCATAAAATGTACAATTAGAAAACATCTCTGGCGCTATTACTACTGGAAAGCCTTACAAATGGGCACTGTCTGGCAATAACGTACTCAGTGAAAATTATTAATGGGTAAAATACTTTGTCAAAAATGGATTTTTGATACCGTCTGCAGGATGCAGACTCCTGAAACTTTGTGTTACTGTAACCTTCCACTGTGCAACCAATCCGTGTCTATATTCGTCAACTCCCAAAATTTCTCCACAAATTACATTTTAATCAGGTTTGGGTTTGCGTATTCTAGAAGTAACGCTTTTTAAGTAATTCTAATTTCAGCCTTTTATCAAATCTGGGACTGCTTCGATTAAGTCGAAATGGCTTTTTCCTGGGGCTTGGAGACCCTAGACACCGGAAAACAGGTATTAAAGGAATTCTTTATTTACACCTTTTCTCACCCCTAGCCGGTTTTCATAAAGTCGAACTAGTTTTTTGAAAAGGTGTTGAGCTTCTAGAGTCAAGAAAACATGGATTTTTTAGTATTTTTGATTTACGCCTTTTGTCAAATCTATGCCAGTTTTCATGGAGTCTAACTAGTTTTTTGAAAAACCTTTGAGCATGTCCTTATTGTAGACTTTAGTTCCTTCAGTCTCTGCTGAGACACTGGGCAGCAAGACGGCGCCATAGGTCATGGTCCTCGGCCAGGACCTGTGGCGAAAAGTAAATTCGCCTAGGGAGGTCCTCCTGGAAGGTGGCTTGACAGGTTTTCATGTAGATTCTAAAAATCAGGTATTTCAGGTACTTTTAATTTACGCCTTTTGCAAAATCTATGCCGCTTTTCATTAAGTCGAACTAGATCGTTGAAAAGATTTTGAGTTTGTGCATTCTAGAAATCTATTATTTAAGTATTTTTGATTTACGCTTTTTATCAAATCTGAGCCTGTTTTTATTAAGTCTAGAAATTTTTACGGCGATAATTTTCTGATAAGGCTTGGATCCTATGGATTTTAGAAATGGCGTGTTAAAGTGTTCTGTTTTTTCACTTGTTTCTTGTCAAATATAGCACTTTACTTGAGTAATTGATAATTGGTCAAGAGAAATAGTTTTCTAATAGGATTTAAAGTCTTCAAGGGCAATTTTGCAGTGAATTACTAACCTGTTGTGAGATCAGCTCCACTGTTGGAGAAATCGAGTACATTTCTCCAGAAAAAAAAAATATATTGTGCTCGAGCCTTGTGTTGTCCAGATATTACTCGTTTAATTCAGTTCCTGATTTCATGCTTGTGTCCAACTGACGCCCACTCTTTTGAAGCAGAGCATATTTTCACACAAAGAGTTTTTGTGTCAGGCTTAATTCTTTTAGAGTCCAGAATTGTCATTTTCTGGTAATTTCCTTTAATTTTGATTCGCACTGGGATTGCGTATCGAATGGTAATCGGGTTTTTTTTCACCTTGAAGTTCAGCAAACCAGCATTCTATCGAGTTTCAAAAAAGGAAGCATCTTTAAACCTCTTAAGACTTTTACTTTTTCCAACAACCAAGCGAATTGACATCTTCGTTTATCATTCAGTGTTGAGTGGGAACTTTTCTCTTTTAGCTACCATTGATTTTAGCAAATATTGCAGCAAGTAACAGCTCAACAGGTTGACTTTCCCATAATACAAAAAACGGGATAATTTTTTAATGATACTGATACATTTTATTGACAAGAAAAGACAGTCACACAGAGCCACTTGAAAGGGCAAAAAGTTTTAGAGCCCGAACTCCAACCATTTCACCTACCTATTCTTTGCATCGCCTTGCAGCAAGAATTCTTCTAGTTTTCTACTTTTAGCATCAGTTCTCACCATCTGATGTGCGTAAACTTTCTCGGACGTTTTGTCCTTATCGACATTTCCTTTTTCTTCACTTTTTTCTTTAGAAAAATAAAAAATAGTTTGATGAAATTGTTTAATTCTCTCAGGGCGCTATCATAAATTATATTTATGCTTTGTTAAAGGAATAATTTCACGTTACATTCTAACGTAAACGGAAGAGGCAGTGACCATTGTATAATTTCATCAACATTTTACTAAGCATCGTGTCGTTTTTAAGCTATCTTTAACTATTTTTTGTTCACAGAAATATTACCTCAATTTCTTCATCTGGCAGTATTTCTGCCAAAAAATTGCATCATTCCCTAACTGATCATACTGGTGCCTGTGAAATACCTCACTGGATTCACAAGCCCCAACAACTTCCTTCCTGCATGCCCTTGAAGTGACATAGCATGATATAGACGTTGTTTCTTACTTGATCACAATACAAAACTCTAGTACAAAGCAAATATTTGTATCAAATTTTCAGAATCATAATTTTAACTGACTTTGTCTTGGTACAATATTTAACAGTACTTTTTCATGACCTAAAGTCACAAGGATCATTTAAGAGTAGTAGTGTGCTATAACAGTACCTTCACAAATCTAGTGTTAACAATCAGATACTTCTCTTCTCTTGGACCTCACTTGTATTAATTGTTAATTGTGTTTATTGACACCATTTACCTTTTGAACAATAAAGCAAAGAATTGTTACAAATATGTAAAAATAATTCAATGCAAACTAGTTCTTTGGTGCCATTTATATTTGTCATGTCAATTCTTCTTCTACAATGGCAATGACAAAAATGACTGGAAGGAGCATTTTGTGGCTATATATAAACTAGAATACCTGCAATTACACAAGGAAAGAACAGAACCTTGTAGTAGAGGTTCAATCTACTCTGGAGGGGCTACCATAAAAACCATATTGACTCACAGACCTACAAATATTACTGGCAGCAGTATAGTAACCACACTGGTAATCAGAATGGTATCTGTGACCAGGCCCATCTGATAAAGGACAATCTCTTCAAGTGTGGTTTTGTATATATAAAACAGTTGCTTAGAACATTACTGTTACCCACCATACTATGAGTTGGAGGGTTTGAGGACCATACTAAGCCCAAATCAACACTGCTATTTTTTGCTAAAGATAAAATGAACATCTGAAAAAACTGCTAGCTTGAATACTGAGTCTACAACAGATGTAGAAGGAGAGCATCTACTTAGAATTATGACTAGCACCTTGAAATCTTCATACTAGATAGTAAAAATCATCTTCACTATGAAGTAAAATTATAAACAACTTGAAGACTTGTATGCATTTATAAATGCAGAAAAAAGTGCACTGAGCTACTCCAACCAGCATTGTCAAAACATCTATTTTACAACTCCCTTACCCTATCAAGTTGTGGAAGTGATGAATCCACATGGTAAAAAAAATGACCTGCCTTTCAGTCTGTATTTTTACACTTACAGCAACCAATGAAGTGCAAAAGGTCAACAAAAAAAGACTGAATATTAGAATATTAAATTTAAGTGTGGTGAATGAGGAATATCAACAAAAAGACCAACTGAATGATATGCAAGAATATGACCTTCTGACTCTAATGGCCCAGGAAACACATCTGAAGGGCACTGAATGCAAAACAATTAGAGACAGCAATGTAACAATTATGTTTTGTGTTACAAGGGACCAGAAAATAACTCACACCAAGGTGCTGGTTTTATAGCCAGTAGTCATACATCATCAAGCTTCAACATAATAAATGACAGAACAAGCACTACACAAGCTAAGGTGAATGGGGATGACCTATTTAAAGTGTGCACCTATGCACTCACCCTACTTACAACCAATAAAGGCCCAAAGCACAGAGGAAATTTCTATTGAACTATTGATGGGACAATCAGTGGAGTTAAGAGTAACAGCATTCAACTCATTGGTGAAGATTTCAATGCAAAAGCTAGCATAGGGCATTAAAAATATCGAGAAGTTGTAAAAAATATTGGTAAAGGACTATTGAGGAGCAATGGTGAGGTGCTAATCGAAAATTGTGCCAACAACAAATTAATACTTATAAATACCTTTTACTAACACAAGATAGCACACAGAACCACCTTTTGGTAGTGAAAGAGGGCAGAAAGCATCCATATGGTTATTATGCCTGTGGGAGCAAAGCAAGCGAGACCACACTCTATGTTTTTTACTTTCACGTATCCATTGTTGCCAAATAAACAGAATATGCACAGAATATTTTTAAAAGACCATCCTTTTCATGGTGTTAAATAAGGAGAAGTAATAAACAGAATCCACTGAGCGCAAAACAAGGAAATAATAGTGAATTTCTTAACAATAAACTAAACTTGAAGGCAGCCAGAAGAAGCAAGAAGCTTTCCAGGGGCAGGAGGTGATCAAAAACAAACAAGGACAACACATAAAAATGGTACTGAAAAACAATGGTTAAGAGGAAAGTTTAAAATGTGCACTGAAAAAAAAAGGCATTATTTATCACATGATCTAAGTAAGGGTATCAATTTCTCAAGAGTTGAGAGGGGAACAAACACTTTTATTTTCACTACGGGAAATAAAAAAGAAACATCATCAAAAAGTGGGAAAATAAATAACTGACTTGCCAGAATGCAAAACATTGTTAAACATCTCCCAGAAATCTTGACTTCAAAGTTTTTTGAGGTAAAATAGATTCACAGACTTTCTCTCACTCAAAATTAACAGATTTAAAATAAGAAATTACCCTTTTACAAGAATTGCTAGCTTGTCTGGATGAAACCAAACATCTATTAGTTCCATGAGACTAAAACTCATTATAAAATGTTTATATATTGACATAATCACTACCCTCTTTACATTTTCAAAAACTTTTTTATAGTCTGCACTGTTTTCTCTGCATGTCCATTTGATTGTGGGTATTTGAAGCTCTTGGTCACATGTTTAAAATTCCACTATTGTGCAAACTTTTTTTTATCCCTGCACTACTGTAATATGGTTCACTATCCGTCATAACTTCACTTGCAATGCCATCTTGAAAATACACATCTAATTGCATGTACAAAAGCAGATAAAATTTCGTTTCGTAGACTTAAAACCTGGTTAGTTTGAAAATGCATCACACACCACTAAAAAATCTTTCCATTCAATGTAAACAAATCAGTTGAAACATGTTGCCAAGGTAATTGTGCTGTAAGTGTGTGAATGAATGTATCTATTTGTTGTTTGTTTTGCAAATTTCACAGTTGTCTACCATGTCATTGATATCAGCACTCATATTTGGCCAAAATAAAACTTCCCGTGTATGCATTTTTCATTTTTCACATCCTAAATGACCATGACAAACTCTCACTAGTATTTTCTTGCAAAGAATAGGTGGTATATTGATCCTTACTCCATTTAGGAACATACCACTAATTACTAAAAGTTCATTTTAGATTTCTGCTTTATGCACATCTGTTACAGATTGTGATTTGTACACTACATCAACATATATTTCCAATTCACCATTCAGTTATTGGTCAGCTGACTGGTCAGTCTTTGGTGAAGCTCTGGACAGTGCATTTACAGTGACCATAAATTTTCAAGGTAAATAAGAAAGTAAGAAGTCATATTTCTGCAGTCTTAATCTCATATGTTCAATGAGTGGTGGACAATCAATATATGACTTACAAAATATTGAGAATGATGGTTTATAATCTGTTTTAACATGAAAGATTTTACCATACATATACTGATGAAGTCATTCACTAGTGAATGTCAATGCTAAGGTCTCCTTTTTTAATTGGAGCATACCAACTTTCATAGTCAGTGAGTGATATTGATGTATAAGCAACTGGTAGCCACTTTGTACCATGCCTTTGCAACAATACTGAGCTAGACCTGATTGGTCTAAATCATTAGACATTTTTACATCTTTGCCTCAATTGTAACATTGTAATTCTGGTGTATTAGCAACAGGCTCTTTAGGTTTAAAGTGCCTTGTCCAGCTCTGATCCTCATCTCCATTCATTCTGGTCAATAAGCACCTTATGTAATGGTTCTCCCTTCTTGGATAACTCCTGTATTAATCTTGCTAGGTAAGTTACAATTCCAAAGAATCTTTTTGATTCCTTCCCTCTGTTGGTTATTGACATATCTACATTGGCCTCAATTTTCTCTTGTCTGGCTTGATAATAGATATGGTGTCACCAATTATCAATATCATTCATGGGTGTATCTACATGTTTTAAATTCTCAACTGAAGTCCACAATATCCTGTGACATATTTTGCAAGCCATTGGTATAGCCAAAGGCAAGCTCTTAAATTTGTAGCAGCCATTAAGAGCTTTTAAAGTCCAAAGGTCAGAGTTCTCCTCATCCAATTTTATTTGGCAAAACCCACTGGTAGCATCCAGTTAAGAAAATGCCTTTGCTCCTGAAAATTTGGCCATTACTTCCTCTTAAGTTGGCAGTTTAAATGTTTTCTCTTTATGTACTTATTTAAAGTTCTTGGATCTAAACATATGTGAAGCTTTCCATTTGGTTTATGAACAACAACAATAGGATGAATTCATTCAGTAAGTTTTACCACTTTCTAAATAACCTGTAATCTTTCTATGTGATCCAATACTTTCTTCAATTGATTATGAAATGCAAACAGAATTTTCCTACAAGCTTCGATTGTTGGCTCTGCATTTTGCCCTAAAATTTTCACTTACCCCGGTAAACATCCAATGTAGCATTGGCAGCTCAATAGAAACAGATTTAACTATAGTAAAAACCACCCTCTTGGTTGCTGTCCTCCATCTTTATTATTCTCCTGACCAATACCACTGCTGGCTTTTGCCTATTATTAATGGTGTTAGTTTCTCACCCAATGCTGAACAGCATAAGAGGACTGTTATCCTCTCTTTTGCTTTTTTGCCTCCTGTACTCTTTTCTTTCTTCTTTGTTAGTGATCTGATTGGCAATGCACAGTAGAAAAGGCCAGTTTTGTTGGTGTTGAAGATATCGCTCAAACTGTAACCTTTACAGATAGAAGGTAGCATCTTCTTCCAGTCCTCTGTCATCTCATTGTTTACGTCGGCAGCTTCCCCTGCAAGTACGGTTAGGTGCACATTGTGGCAACACTGCCACTTATACAACTAGCCATTGGAGGTGGTGAAGTTCTCATATCCCATTTCTGTTGCAATATTTTTTGCTTGCTACTGGACAAGCTTTCCTGACACTGGAATATTGTTGGCTCTAGCTTTCCGGAACCAGTGCCAAATGGCATCATTTACATCATTGTATAAGCTGCTTCTGTCCTGCCCTTTCCTCTCTGGTCTCCCATAAATGTAAAATATCAGCTCGGCTCCTCAAGACACCTTGAATTTGTGTCTTTCCTACTTTGAATTTAACAGTTAAATCCTTCAGAGTGAGTTCTGGGCATTCTTCCTTTAATCTGATAACTTTCACTTTTTCTTCTAACGTCAAACACTTACACTTCGACATTTTCACTGCAATTGAACTTATCAGTCGATTCATCTAATAAAACTTTATTATCACAGGAAACAAGCACTGTTTCTACAATGGAGTGGAGACATCGTTAATGCAATATGTGCACTGTAAAAAACACCCACATGTTTTGTTTCGATTGTTAGCTTTGCAAATAAATGGATGTATCATTAGCAAATGTCATCAAAATTCATCGACAAGTACTCAAACTGACTGGAACAATACACAGTTACAATTATCCAAGTGATACAGCTACCATTATTTGGAGGGAAATTTCACTTAGGGGCACGATTTTGTGTTTGTTGTTTGGGTTACGGGGGGATCATTATTCAAAGGGATGCTTTAATGAACTATACAAGGGAAAAGTTGCAGGCACAGAAAATCACTCGTTATAGGGAGGGAACTGCGATTTGGGGGGATCACTATTGGGAGGGAGTACTGTATATATATACTAATTCATGGAAATATCTGCTGGTGTATCATTTGTTTCTTTACCTTACCTTGAACCATAGGTCACAGTCCTCAGCCAGAACTTGTACATTGCAAAAGTAAATCTGCCTAGCAAGAATGCCCCCCTGGAACATGGCATGCCAGTTTTTCCTCTTGGACTCCATGTCAGAGCCTGGTGGGTCAGTCATCTATCTGGAAGTCTTAGCACTTGTCCAGCCAATATCCATCTTATCTCCTCTACCAGCTTACACATTTCTCTTTGTCCTGTTCTCTTCAGTATTTCTTCATTTGTTATTCTCTCTCTCCACAATACTCCCAATATTCTGGGAACTCATCCACAAACTGGAGAGGGTTCCCTCTGACTCTGATAGGTGGTACTGCAGAATAAGGTATAACCACTACTTTGCTCTTGCCCTTGTTTCATTCAATTAAATTTTGGGACTCATCTCCTGTAGTCTGTCTTTCTTTTCTTAGCATATGTTGTTGTTTCTGGCTAATAATGTGATGTTGTCTGCAAAACCTTATTCTGTGATCATTGTGTTATTTGCCAATCGTATCCCAAAGGACTTGTTGGCCATGGCCTTCTTCATAACAAAGTCCAAACACAATAGGAAAAGGAAAGATGAGAGAATACACCCTTGCCTCACTCCAGATATTAGCTGAAATTCTTCAGTGGTGCCTACTGCTGTCTGGACTGGACTTGTCAAGTGGTCATACATGGCCTTTTAACATTAATAACTTTCATTCACATATTCCATGACTTTCCAAATAGATTGCCAATGAAAACTATCAAAAGCTTTCCTAAAATCTATAAAATTGATGACCAATTTGGACTGAAACTCTAAGCTCTGTTCAATGATGTTCCTTAGAAAAAATGCTTGCTCGCTGTATGATCTACCTTCTCTAAAGCCAGCCTTATTCTCCCTTATTCTGCTGTCAGCAGCCTTTAACAATTCCTGGAGCATTATTCTACTGAAAACCTTCATGTAATAGATAATAGCATAATGCCTATCCAGTTGTTGCAATCAGACAGATCACCTTTCTTTGGTACTTTAATAATAACTCCACTGTTCCACTTTATGGGGATTAATTTATCTCTCCAGGTTTGATTGAATACCTTTACCAGCTGATCATGTACTGCCACTCCATCAATTTTGAGCAGTTCTCCTTTGATGTCATCTCTCCCTAGTGTTTTGTTGTTCCTCAGTTTCTTTATGGCCTTGGTTACCTCCTTTGTAGTGGTGGGACCAAGATTGACCTCCAAGACTTGTGGAACTTTTTGATTATCCCAGTCAAGTAGTGGTTAAGGTGGAGGTTGATTTAGTACTTCTTTGAAATATTCCACCTACCTGCTATTCTGCTCTTCTTTGCTAGATAACATCCACCCATCTTTGCTCTTGGCTGATATGTTTGCCCCGCTGTTCTTTTCAGAAAGCTCTTTTGCAATTTTGAACAATTGCCTGGTGTCATTTCTCTCTATCACTTCCTGTCTCTCTTTTGTTTTCCTGTCCAACCATGCTTGTTTGTCCTTTTTGCAGTTCCTCTTCGCCTATCTATCTAGGGTTCTTTATTGTTCCTGGGTATCCCTATTCTGTTCTCTTGTCACAGCCTGGTCCCTGCAGTTCTTCAAGTTATGTCATTTGTCTATAAACTTCCATAATTCCTCTGAGATCCATTGTTCCTTTTAAGTTCCTCTTTTGTATCCTATTGTACTACCTGCCACTTCTTTGATGGCATCCTTGAAATCCTCCCACTTATCTGTCATGTCCTTATCTCTCTGAAATAGTGCAAACTGGTTTTCAACTGTTTCTGGAATTGTAAACAAACATCTGGATTCATGAGCTTCTCAACTGCATAGGTTCTCATTCTTTCTTGCTTCTTTAACCTTTTTAGCTTCAACTTAAAGTTCCCAACTAGTAAATGATGATCTGAGAAAATGTCTGCTCCTCTGTAGGCACATACTTCTAAGAGCAGATTCCCACCTTTTACTGATGCATACCCAGTAAATTTCATTGAGTGTGTTACCATCTGGTGACCTCCAGGCCCATTTATGGATGTATTTATGCTTGCAGAAAGTGTTGACAGTTCAAAGATCATATGCATTACATAGATCTCTTAATCCATCTCCATTGTTGTTCATCCTATGAGCTGCTCCATGGAAGCCTATTACTCTTGCTAACCCTGTACAATCCGGCCCAATCTTTGCATTCCAATTACCCATCACAATTAACAGGTTGTGACTCAGGATATGGTCCAGCCTTTCCTGAAATTGCTAATAAAATTAATCCTTTGACTCCTGCTTTGTTGCTTCCATTGGTGTGTATATCTTCAAAACTGTTGTCTTAATTAATCAATTTTGCAATCTTGCTGTGATAATCCTATCTGAAACTGGTTACCACCCTATAAGCAATGCTGTAGCTTCTTTGTTCAAGAAAATGGCTATTTTGCACATGTGCTTGACCATTCCCCCTGAATATAGAACTGTTATTTCATCACTCATCATTCTTCCTTGCCCAGTCCACCTGGTTTCAGAGGCATCTAACATTTCAAGCTTATATCTCTTCATTTCCCTTATTACTTCTGGCATTTCCCTGTTTCATATAAAGTTTGTACATCCCATGTTCCAATCTTGGTGATGCATTTGGTTGAGAAATCCAGGTATTCAGGGCTTCCTCTCGACTTTCATCTGTGTCCATCAAGAGTACATCTTGAGACATTGCAGCAGATGAGATATCTTGTGATGTGTCAGTGGATGTCCTGGTTCTTGCCCTATACCAATGACATTGGCAGGAATTGTCTCCTCTTGCTGTTCCTGTAGTTTTCTTGTCTTCCACAAGGTGGAGCTACTGGCCATATGCTCAACCCTCCTCCTTTTGCAACCTGGCTCGGGGCAGGTTATGGCGGAGTGTCATTTGTATGAAGCTTTTCAATATTAATATAGAGCATTAATACCACAATTTAAAATGAAACCAAAAACACTAGGCTGCAACTGAATATATACACTTATTACCAAACACACAACTAACAGTACATGGCTACACATAAATAACACTGAACCAGAATTTAAACATGATGCCGAGAAAACAAAAAAAATAGGAATGCGATAGAAAAACAATTACCTGGATCCTTTCTTTTGCTTAATGATGGCATTAGAGTTTGTGTGTAGTAGGATCTAGATTCATTTGCTCCCAGGAGTTCACTTTCTATTGTTGTTTGAAGGGAGCTAACGATAAGATCCTCGTGTAAAAAGTGTACTTCATGTTTTGTTGGATGAACATTAACATCCACTGATGCAGGGTTAATTATCAAACTCAAGTAAACAAAAGGATGTTTATCTTTAGGTAAATAATTGCTATAAACAGCCTCTACGGCCTTTTTAAGATTGGAACTATCAACAAGTCGATGATTGATAAACAAAATAAATATACATTTCTTTGTGGAGTAATTGGCATTTGATATATGACCTATCAGCTCATAGCCAAGCTTTTCATTTTTGTGTTTAATAGACAACAGTTCCTTTGTAACAGTAGATCCATAAATAATCTGGATATTATCAAGAGAAGTGGAATTAACTGATGTCCTAATGTCAGAAACATTTTCTCCATACTTTTTGAAAATAAAGCCAATGCTAGAATTATGAATTGCATACTTGCTTACAATATCATATATTTTATTGTACTCCTCTGATATATTCTTTAAGGCCTTTCTTCTAATAGCAACATTATAAAACAAATCCTCTACAGTGATCTGTGTCCCCCGATTGCCTGCGCACGGCCTGGGTTCACCTGAATGCCCAGGCATTGCTGGAACCAGTTTGCCATCGCTATACTTCGCTTTATAGGCGCATTGTGCATCCTTAGTTTTAGTCACAATGGTTACATGAGAAATGTGGGTAATGCTTGCTAATGCCTCTCCCCGAAAACCATATGTAGAAATTGACTTGAGGTCGTCAAAATTACTTAATTTACTGGTAGTGAATCGCTCACAGACAATTCCCAAATCCTCTTTTCTGATACCACATCCATCATCTTGGATTTGTATGAGTTTTAAACCTCCCTGCTTGACGACAATTTGAATAGAAGTAGCTCCTGAATCAAGAGAGTTTTCCAGCATTTCCTTGATTGCATTTGCAGGTCGTTGTATTACCTCCCCAGCTGCTATCCGATTCACCACTGCTTCATCCAGTCGTTTAATTATTGGAGTATAGTCACCCATCCTCTAAGTCTCCGATTAACTTTTTGCACAGGCAAAAACTTAAAATTACAAACTTTGGTGTATTGTCCTGGCTTGCAAAGGGTTAGCTAGTTATTTAGTGCTTGTGGAACATCATGCATATCAAAAACATCAAATAATATTGACATAAAATGACAATAACATCTCATCGCTCATGGAAAACGTGAGTAAATGAAAACGAGGCCAGGTTTTGAGGAACAAGAGCATTCAAAATTCGATGAAAATCGATCTCAAAGAAGACAAAGCAACCTATTGTTTTATTATCCTCATTGTAAAGGCAAACAAATAAGAAACGCCATTTTGTGGTCTCAAAAACGCGGGAAATTTTTAGCAATTCCATGCAACACAGAACGAAAACGAAAGGTTTGTAAAAATTTATGTATGTATGTATGTATGTATGTATGTATGTATGTATGTATGTATGTATGTATGTATGTATGTATGTATGTATGTATGTATGTATGTATGTATGTATGTATGTATGTATGTATGTATGTATGTATGTATGTATGTATGTAGGTAATTTTATTTGTATGTATGTATGTATGTATGTATGTATGTATGTATGTATGTATGTATGTATGTATGTATGTATGTATGTATGTATGTATGTATGTATGTATGTATGTATGTATGTATGTATGTATGTATGTATGTATGTATGTATGTATGTATGTATGTATGTATGTATGTATGTATGTATGTATGTATGTATGTATGTATGTATGTATGTATGTATGTATGTATGTATGTATGTATGTATGTATGTATGTATGTATGTATGTATGTATGTATGTATGTATGTATGTATGTATGTATGTATGTATGTATGTATGTATGTATGTATGTATGTATGTATGTATGTATGTATGTATGTATGTATGTATGTATNCAGCTGAAGTCACAGACGGCGATCATCTGTCAAGATGGAGCAATCACCATGTATGTATGTATGCATGTATGTATGTATGTATGTATGTATGTATGTATGTATGTATGTATGTATGTATGTATATATCTATGTATGTATGAATGTATGTATGTATGTATGTATGTATGTATGTATGTATGTATCTTGTAAAGTTGTTACCGCCGAGGTGACTTTAGATGTGAGCGATCTACTGTCTATAAAATGCCCCAATGGCAGCGTCTCAAACAGCCTCTGACAACCAAATCCAGCTCCTGGCCTTCTTGTGGAAAAAATGTTTCAAACTAACAGGTGAAGGGGTTAAAGGCGAGTTTCTGGCACCTTAAAAGCAGTTTGTTCCTGGTTGGTGAAGCTCGTTAGGCTTGGTTGGTATTTCACGTAGGAGAAGGCATAGTCTGGTTAAAAACTACCTGCACTTGAAATGTCGCCAGTTATCTAGCCTTGCTTGTTGCTGGAACCAGGCAATTGATACCGAGAGAGTGACTCTGCTGTTTTACAAGGTTTTGTCACTACAAAACGATTGTACAGATATTCATTTAGACCTCAACATTAACATGTTCGAAGGTCCTGTTGCAATGGAGGAGTGGCGATGCATGTAGGCTTGACAGGCTGGAAACATGTAGTCAAAAACCTGCATATAGGTGGCATGAGGCTTATCCTAACATCGCTTTTCACACCACCCAATGCAGATGTGTATTTCGGTGGAGACTCTTGAGACTAAAAAGGCTTTTTAGGATAGCACTGCTCATCCAAAACTGGAAATGGACTAAAAATGTGTCTTAAACAAAGCTGCTCGTCTGCTAGAATGTGAGAACACTGATAGACTATGGAAAACATGTCAGCGTAAAACTGTTATCTTAGCTAATAAACAAGAAAGACACAATGAGGACATTGCTGCTCTATCCGAAACACTCTTTGCTGGAGAAGATTAAGTTATAGAGCCTGAGTCATGTTACAACAGATTCTGTTCTAACAAATCTGAAAAAGAGAGACATGAAGCTGTTGTAGGTTTTACAGTGAAGAACACATTAATAAAAGAAGTTGAACATCCATAGTAGGTGTCAATAAGCGTATATTGAAGCTGAGAATTCCTCTCGATGCCAACAGGTGGTTTACCTTTCTCTCAGTTTATGCACCAATAGTTTTGTCTCATTAAGAAGATATCACCTCTTTCTACCATGTCCTTGAAACACTTGTTACCAACATTCCGAAAGGTAAAGGTTTAGTTATTCTTGGTGACTTCAATGCTCGCGTTGGCTCTGACAATGAAACATGGGAGCCTTTGGAACCTCATGAGATTGGTAAAGCAACTCAAATGGTTTATTGCTGCTTCTGCTCTGCACTGAACAGTCTGGTTATTACCAACACCTGTAATGGATCGGGATACAGTCAAATTTTCTATTTACAGTAAGATACGCTTGTATGGGGTCAGGGGACCTAAAGGCACTGATAGTTGAAGAATGTCAGTTATGGAGATGCTTTAAGATCAACTTTTGACCAAACAAGTTGTGATTGGGAAAGATTCAAAGACATTAATTTTGAGAAGGGAGTTGACACTCTTGAAATAGGATTGATCATCAAGACTGGTTTAATGATAACTGTGATGAAGTAGATGCTTTTCCAAATGAAAAGAAAAGAACACACAAAAACCTCTATGGCAACGGAGGAGTGGCGACTTGTACAGACCTGAGCAGTATGTGGTAGACAGTCAGAATTATGCACATAGGTGACAGGGCCCTTTTCTTAACATCGTTGTCGTCTTCTTCACATAACAGAGATAAACTCTGGTAGAAGTTGCTGTGACTTAGCAGCTCTGTTCAGGAAGAGCACTGCTCACCCAAACTTTTGGAAAAGTGCTAGAAAAGGTGCATCAAAAATTGTCTATTATGCTGTCACTGGTTAATTTCCAGCAGCCAACTGTGGTTTAATTAAGCAGAAAGAAAACTGAAATTTACTCCAAAAAAGGAGTAAAACTCAATCTATGCATTTGGAATGTATGTACTCGTCTTAACAAAGCGTCATCCAACCGTCTAGAGCGCATGGCTGCGCTTGTCACTCCTAAACTACAGAGATGTGATATAGATTTTCTATCAAAAACCCGTCTCTCTGGAGAAGATAACATAAAAGAGGTATCAACAGGATACACTCTCTTCTGAGTTGGTAAACTCAAAAATGTACATAGAGAGGGTTGAGTTGGTTACGCAATTAAAACATTTTTGGTTTATGCTGTAGAATTTTCTTTCAGTATCTTTGATCACATCAAGAGACTTCGTGTTCTTTTCTCACACAACAGATTCATCGCTATTCTTTCGGTCTAGGCACCAATGACATCTAATGTTTCAACGAGTCTCTTCACTCAGTTATTGCATCTACTGCAATTAATGAAAAATAGTGATTCCCGGTTATTTTAATGCCCTTACTTGGAACTGAGCTGAAAGTTAAAGTTACGAGTCAGTAAGAAAGTTCGTCATAGTGACATTAAGGTGCCTAATCGTATTAATCTCGCCAAATTTAAGTTGCCTTAAATTTAAAAGAGAAAGGTGATAAAACTTGATAGTCTTGTGTTTGATGGCACGTAGAAAAATTTCAAAATTCAGGTTACTTGTGATGGAGCTGAAGTCCTTGGGTTAAAAGAGGAAAGGAACAGGGATTGGTTTGACGACAACAATCTTAAAGTTATTCAAATCGTGATGAACTAAGAAGCTATTTACTTAATCTTACTTCGTCAAAAGCATTCTGATCAAACGCCTAATGTGCAACGATACAATGAGGACAAAGGCACATTGCAACGGAGCTAGGAAAAATAAAAAACGGTGGATCAATATGACAGAGCAGATCTAAAGGAATTTTATTGACTTGCACCAACTATTTGGTCCACTTCCTTCTTCGATATCTCCCTTGATATCAAAATATAGTTATACTGTCATTAAGGATTTAGAGAATATTTTGAAAAGATAGCAAGAACACTTTTGTGATGTGTTCCACAGTCATTCCGCAGTGGATGCTGATACCATTCATAGCTTCCTACAATGTGATGTCAAGCTTAGAATCAATCCGTTTCCTTGTCTGAATAAGCTGTAGTCAGCTACCACGCAAGTCAACAATGGCAAAGCACCTGAATTACATGGTCGTCCCCCGGACCTACGTAAAGTTGAAAGTGTTAATTTAGCTTATGCTATCCTTACTTTTGTTAAGGAGATCTAAACAAGTGCTCCTATTTCGCAGGTTTCGATCGATGCTATCTTGGTAACTTTATTTAAAGAAAAAGGACTGAAGAATATTTGTGATTATTACTGTAGGGCCACGCTCTTGGAAGCTCTTGCGTACGTTTTTGTGCCACTTCTATTAAACAGGCTATTGGAAGATGTTTGCCCTATTAATATTCTGAAGTCACAAAGTGGCTTCAGGTCTGTAGAGG
>RDPX01000195.1:284203-295140 GCA_003991215.1 Morbakka virulenta | reverse complement strand
CTCGATAAGCCTCGAACGTTAACGTTCATTCCACTTTCCCTAGGCACATTTATGTCTACTGGGCCAGGAGATGGGATGGCTCCACGTCACCATTTAGAAGTAAAAGATTACTAGAAAAACAATCTTTCGAGATAAAAAAACACAATCTACCTTTTTCTTCTTTATTTTCCAGTAGAAAAGAGATGTATTATCAACAATATATTTTATATATTGCTCCATATACAGCCTGTAATTCTAGTGAAAAGTATCAGACCAGTAGCAAAAATACCAAAGAAATAAAACTGACCTCCTTGCCACCATCAAAAAATAAAAATATGTATTTATCTAGTTTTTAAAGATCAAAAACTGCAAATTCCAAGTTATGCAATGACTGTTTTCAAATTTAAGTTTGTTTAGATAAGCCGTGATATTAAATACAGAGAAAAAACACATCCGCTCGCCACAGTTGTTAAATCAAATCTTGTAGAATTAAAATTTATTATTCATGCAAAACAGAGATATGAAAAAATATGAAGAGGGCAGTTGCATTCTTGTCATCAAGACTAAATTTTGTGGGCAAGGAATCAGACGTGACAACCACCTTGGGCTTCACCATTCCAGAGCATGAAAGGAATGTGTACAAAGGTTTTGTTGGATACCGTCGTTTGAATGAGCTATCCTTGTTTGACATTTTTGGACAACAAGAAAAAAGATATTTTCCCTGGGCTAGATAAGGGTCTCAAGATCATTCTGAAAACAAAAGTTTAATGTACAAGTGTAAATAATTAGTTTCTTATCACTTATTGTTGTTGTATGGAATTTAATGCCAGGATTCAAAATAGCTGCCAAATAAAAAATACAATAGAAATTTACTCTACTTCAAATACGAAACAACGAGATCTGGCTTTCAGCTTTCATATCATTGGGCAGGCCCCATGATATGAAAATGAGACAACTTTGTAACTTGGCGGCTGTTTTAAATGGTGTCAAAAAATCAAAACAGTTGTAACAATTCAAAATTAGTTTCACACTGCACCAATGCATATTAATTACTTGTTTTTCAATATTTTTATGTTTTAAAGTCTTGAATACTTCTTAAAAGTACATCAGTTGGATCAGAATTGTTACATCTTAAATAATTTGATTGAATTTTTCATTTTGCAGCCCTTAATCTAGCTTAATCGCTTTGTACAATGATCTTAAAGCCAATTTATACGAAGCCCAACAAAGTAATTCTCTAAATCTATCCAGTTTACTTTTAACAATGATCTTGCCAATGTATTTCAAATAGGAGGCGTTATACAAATTTTCTTCCGGTGCTTCATTAATGTAAGGGCTACAAAAATTGTTCTTCTCTCTAACCGGTGTTTGACAAAATGATATTCTTTCTTATCATTCCTACCACATCAATAAATAAGAGAGAACAACACATTTTGAAAATTTTTGACTTTATGGACTCAAGAGATATTCCTTCTGTCGTCAGACTGACGATGGGAGAAGTAGCTCTCAAAACGTAGGTCAGAAAAGCGTATCGTACAAGACATATTAAGCTTCTATATTTAAAGCAACATATTTATTTTAAAAGGTGTGTCAATTTCTACACTAAAATGCCATTTATCATGTTTTTGTTTTTATCAGCCTGGGTTGCCTCTGTTGATTTGGTCCAACGTGCATTCAGTGCCATTTGTACGACAAGGTGGGTCAGTTTTATTTTAAAAAAACCTTAAAGTTCTTTTTAGGGGCCTAAAAATTTACAAGATAGTATTCTGTTTTTTCTAAATATGGTTATGGAACTAATATTTTTCATTGATTAGTAGGGAGAAAGCTGTGGGGGGAAAGTAGACCTAACGATTTACTGTAACTAAATGCCAAGTTTAAGTTAAAAATAGTATCAATTAATTATACTTACTCAAACAAAAAGATTGTATAAGTAAATAAAAAAACCATTAATTTTTGGCTTGAAACAAATATACTAATGTTGGCTAAGTTCGGCGTTGCAGTTGTAGTACTTTCCAACATGTACTTTCAACTGTAAATGGTGACAGAGGCAGCCTTGTGCCCTAAAAAAAACCTGTTTCGCCAAGAAAGACGCAATCCTTTCGCTTCCTTAAACGAATTCATCAAACACTGGTGCAGATATCCCAAATTTTTGCAATATGTTTTTAATGTTTGTATACAGGTCCCCTCTGCTGCTCGCTTTTTGCCATCATACACAATGACGGCGATAAATCAATTTCTCTTACTCATTCCTAATCCCATTATTTTTGTAGCTTAAAATGAAAAAAGGAGGTTTTATTTTTTAAGATAGTATGAATTTGTAGTATCTTTGAATTGCAATATGTTCATATTCTTATTGAAATTGCTTTAGCACCTGTTATCAAGACAGGCTTCGAGAGTAAAAACTCAGTCTCTTGACTATAACTTTTCTTATGTGAACACTATAGTTGTCCACCAGAACTGAACTAAAATTCTCGTTTCTTTGTCTCTATTTGATCTTAAAATCACATTAAAAATAGCCGTCTCACCATATAATTACATCACAACTTAATACATCAAATATAAACATTGCCTCGTACATAAATATAAACATTGCCTAACCCTCCTGACATCATAGCCAGATACATTGTAACAATATACATCCTTACTCCAAATAAGGTCCTAAACAATCACTGACGCAGTAATACATTGAATTAGCTGCTCGCTGTCATGGAGAAATTCTCCTCCTACAGTTTCACAACTATTGTCAACTTCATTAAATTCTCAATGTTCACCAATCTTCTTAATAGGTGTTGATTAACTATTACAGTAAAGATGCTATCAATACTGCTCATCTATCAAGCCATTTGATCTGTGAGGAATGTCCTGTAATCTTTCCAAACACCACCAATTATTCTATTTAAAAGACTAAATTTAAGGTATCAATAGTTATAAGTCTTCTGTCTTGCTTGTGATTACAGATCAGACAAGTGTTTTGACAAAAGCAAAACTTTTACCTGTAGTTCACTGCTTGAATCCATATTACTCCCTGGGCAACCGGTACATGGACATGCACTCCTGATAAAAAATACATCGACATTCTTCAAATATACAGTACTTCTTGATGTTTTCAGGTTTCAAATCTCTGTTGTTGATCAACATTTTCTTCAAGATAGATAATCCTTGCTCCGCACTTAATCGATTTTGACTGCCACTGTTGCAAGCGGCCATACATTTTTGTGGGGTGTTTAATGGCAGTAATATAAATATTGTATGGATTGGCCTTAATTCTCATATTTTGGTAATCTCTCAATTTGCATGATTCTTTCCAAAACAAGAATGACTCGAGGCTACGATTTGCAAAATTGGTTTTATATGTCATAGACTCACACCCTAGAGTAGCTCAACAAGATCTGAATAGTTCTATAGGGCCTAAAGAAGATCTTCTTGTAGCCTTGGTTCCCCTGCAGCAGCCTTTGACAGGACCAATAGGTTGTCTCTTTAGTAGAAGGCAGCTTTTAGCCACTTTGTCCAACGTAAGGTTACTGGCTCGAGAGGATAGCCTATATTGCGCACAACACCTTGTAATCGTTGCTGCCAACGGTTGCTGCGTTGATGACTTTGAGCAGGCTGCCTATCACAAGGAAGGCGTTGTAGACTTCTTCATTAACCACGGATGATGTGAATAATAGAAAAAGGTTGTCGTTCAATTATTATTTTATATATATATATATATATATATATATATATATATATATATATATATACATGCATATCTATGTACGTTTCATTTTTATCATTATCGAGAGGGTACATGCCATCTAGTGATGGATAACCACATTCTATCATAATCATAATCATAATCATAATGATAATTATAATAATAATAATAATAATAATAATGCATATATATTGCTAGTGTAAAATTATTGCTATCATTATTATTATTATTATTATCATTATTTTTATCTTCATCATCATATGTTTTAACTTTGCAATAATTTTCGTTTAATCGGTGTCCAGTCCACCCTGGGGACCTTAGACAACAGAAAACTAGAGATTCATGTCTGAGGAAAAGAAATATTTAAAGTTTTTTTAAATGATAAAAATAAAGACAATGATATTTACAGCATTCCGAAGATATCTTATATAAGCTAACTTAATAATAAATTATATGATATAAAAAGAAAAAATTAAGTATAATTCTCTAAAGTAAGTTCACATGAAGACAAATTTTCGCAGTATAAGGGCAATACTACAAAGGGTTATTTTCTGAAGCTCAGGGAGTATTGAAGCACCAGAGCTCTGAGAAATATAAATTAGTTCACTTTTAGCAATCATACTTAAGAGCTCCTATTACAACTGGACCCGTAGTTGCTCTAAGCTTCCACATTTTCGTAACCTCGGTTTCCTTTTTTTTATATTTAGGTAGCTTTTCAAAGGCTGTCAGAGAATTATCACAATCACTGGGAACAACCTTGTCGAAAAGGAGGCATCACTTATCTTTGTAAATTCTCACTATGATATCCGGCCTATTGGCCTGTATTGTTCTAACGATATGAATGCTAAAGTTCTATAAAATAGTTGTTGGGTCATTTTCTACAACTTTGGGTGGTTTATGTTCCCACCACTTGTTTCATAAGGTAAACCAAAATGTCTACATATGCATCAGTGGATGTTCTGATTAAGTCTGTCATGTCCCTGTAGATGCTGTCTCGGTGCAATAGCTGAACAACCAGATATTATATTGTCTATTGCGTCACACAACCTGGGTGTAAAACTATCACCATTTTTTAGTACATTTGCTTTGCATTTTCTAGTAGGAAGGCTTTGATCCTGTGCTGCAATAACAAAGTCTTCAGTTTCCGATTTTAGTAGCGAGAAGGCGTTATCAATATCAGGGTCACATGCTCTATTTCGGTATTTCTATTTCGGTATATCTATCTATCTATTTATCTACCTATCTACCAATCCAATCTTTCTATCTATTTATCCATCTATCTCTCTATCTATCTATCTATCTATCTATCTCTCTATCTATCTATCTATCTATCTATCTATCTATCTACTTATCTTTCTCATTATCATTTGTCTAGATATATTATATATATACATATATATGTATATATATATATATATATATATATATATACAGCTGTAACAGTATGTAGTTGCCCTGTCAAATACTTCTTCTTCCTTTCAATAAGGAATGGAGGCTCTAAAAAAGTTTAAAATTATCATTCATGTAACTAAGCTACATGTTTATATACTGAAATTGATTTAACAGAGATACTGAGCGTTGGAAGGTTCTGAAATAAGATTTTTTCCTACGTGATTGACCACTCATTTATCTATTATTCTCCATAATTTGTTTTAACGTGAAAGAAATGGATAAGCTTTCTCTAATTTGGTTCACAGGTAAAACAAATGATTTCTCCTTGTCTGTCGTGTTAGACTCATTATGATCAATTATCACTCTAATTTTGCAATTAGACGGTTTCCTTGAGATGCATACAATTACTCAATACAAATTATACAAAGTGTTAACTTATTGCCACGTGAAGGTACTGGCTGGCTATGTACATAGATGTAGTTTAATAGTTAGCTGGCGACAATAATTACAGTCTCAATACATTCTTGGTCAAATCATTAGAATATTATCACTGCCTCTGTCTGACATGAAGTCACACTGATCCAAGAGGTGTAATGATTTTTCAATTACAAATTAAAAAAAAACAACATTTTGACACTATTTCGTGCTAAAATTGACCTTTTCTTTGTTCAACACACTATTGTTTCCTAATCAGCCTGTCTCGCAGAAATTACGAAAGTCGCGTTGGGTGAGAGAAATTCAAAAACATGCAACAAATTTTTTTGTTTAAAAGTGGGTAATTATTGAAAATGGCATGCAGAAATATTGTCACTTAGGACATATAAGAAGTCACTTTGCTTTGCCTTATCAGTTCAATTCTACGGAGAAAGTGGCATCGTTAATACTGTTGGATTTGGAATACTCTGTATCTGGTAACATATTCTCATTTACTTAAAATGTCTTTAAGTCTAAACAACAGAGTACATTCAGCAAGGAAACCAAGTTTTCATTATTGGTTTCCAACAAGGTATGCAGACTGTAAAATTCAACGCTTATGTCTTTCCCAAAGACGAATTTGGCATTATCCTGTTTCTCCAGAAATGCATTCTAATATAGGACATGATCTAGAAAGTGCTTCGAAAAAAGCCAGGGCTAACTATGCATTGCTTTATCACTCAGCGCCAAGAGATGTTTTAAAGCTTTGTCAAGCAAAGGAAGTCGGCGTTTATCAAGACGTCCTGTATCCTGTGCAAGAGAGTCAAGGTAAGACAAAAAAGATATCTATCTTTTAAAGTTCTAAATTTTTCAGACTACGTAATATTCTTTCGTATTATAATATAAAAGTTATCATCAGATAAAACATTACTATTAATATTTAACTATTAACATTTTTAAGAATGGTGGTCGGAGATTGATTTGTTTATTTCGCATACAGGTTTCCAAAATTCTTCAGAATAAGTGAGGTTTCATTCTATCACTAACGAAGGTACATTTTTTTCTTTATTTAACAGCAAGGTGAACTATATCCTAAAAATATCAATTCCTCAATGTTTTGCAATTACATAAACTAGAATAAAATGGGAAGATCTATAGAAAATTTTAATTAAAAGAGTCCTGACAGTAATAAAAACAATTTAAACACTTTTTTACTGTGGGTTAGCCAGGTTTCTTTATGAAAGAGCAACAAATATTTTATAAATTGGATACATGCAAAACATGGTGATGTATGGAAGTAAGCTCAGTAGTGGGGCAAAAGGATCAGAAGGTCAAAAGTTTGTTTAACAGTTAAAGATTGAATCCGAAGTTGACTACATGTGTCAAATTCCATTCATGTTTACTTCAGATGTCAGAAGTTTTAGAAGTCTTTTTTAGTTAATCAATAACTTGTCGACCAAACCAGATTCATTGTTTGGAAATATACCATTTTCAGGATTTACATCAAGAATATGGTAACAGTATACTGAAATCTCAATTGTTCTCAAAATGAATAATATGTGGTTGTCTAATTTGAAGCATGAAAAAAGGAAACCGTTTGGCTTCCTAAAAAAAATTCTGAAATGACATGACAAATTATCTATTTTGAAACAATCTGTTGTAGGTTTCGATGAGAAGTTGTTTAATTCTTTCTCATTGACTAGCCTCACGAATTAATTTTCATTGTTTTCTTTTTCATTCTCTCAGAATTTGCAGCGAAAAATAAGGAGTGGTTACCGAACAAAAATTCAAGGAAATGCCGAACCATATTCACGATGCAGCAACTGGCACGGTTAGAAGAGGAATTTAAGTACAGACAATACATTGTTCTAAGAGACAGACAGCATCTTGCACAAGAAATTGGCATTTCAGAATTACAGATAAAGGTTTGGTTTCAAAATCGAAGAATAAAATGGCGAAAGCAAATCTTCCAACAAGGTGGTGATGACAAAAAAGCAGACAGAGAAGCAGTTACTACAAGGAACGAAAACAATACTTGCTGAAGTAACACGATGATAAGATTTTGTCTCAATCAATTTTGAGTTTTCTCGTATTTCAGATAAAACTGTCTGACATATAAGAAATGAAATAAAAAATTCCACTTACAGGAAGTGTTTTTTTGTCACATATAGCTATAATTGTAAATACATTGTATTATATTTTAAAGCCTGAAATGGAAATTGAGATTTAGGAGGTTTGTATAAATGATTTAGAACAAAAAATATAAATGCAGCCGTTTATTTGTTTGTGTTTTTCATTATTAATATATTGATCTTACTTATCAACTTAACATAATTACTGAACAAATACGATGATATTATGCCCACGGGGTGTAAAGGTCATTAAAAATCCATCATTCATAATTCTTGGTTGAATCAAGATATGCTTCGAAGATTCGGATGTTCAGTGAGACATTTCATAAATTTTCGGGAAACCCCCTTTTAGTTTGGTATCATATATATACATTATATACATTAGCTCTCTAACATGATGGGGTTAATTCAAAAAACTGGAGAGCCTTTAGCATTTGTTGCTAATTTTTATTCATGGATGTGATCTAACATCTACTTAGGCTGCCGATTTTTAATATCTAATGTATTTTTTTATCACATGGAGATTTAAAAAAAATGCAAGTTAATGATATCTAAATAAGATAAAATGTAATTAATTATTAATGTATTTTGAAACGACATAAAATGAAACAGGTTGGTAGTGTTATCCATCAGAATCATCAAGTCAAATAGATGTAAAACAATATGCGTCTTGTAGTTAGTCTTCATATTGATTAGAAGGGAGGAGAATTTCTTTGATTTCGGCTTTTGGTGTGCATTGGAATCATCACGCTTTGCTGAAAAGCAGTAACCCCCTCACCCCCCCCGCATTATCATGACATTCCATTTGCACTTAGTATGTATTTTACTTCAAAATTTCTAATGGTTCCTCAACATGCATGTCCTTTATCAATATTTAAATCTGAGCACCAACAAATTTTTTTTTTCCTTTACCATGCTTTTAGTCCGAGCTAGCTCGACGCAGTAAGTAAGTAAGTAACCATGCTTTTACTTGATGATGAAACTTTGTCCTTGAAACCAACTCTATTCTTATTTAGGGCTTTTAAATTTTTTTAAAGCCCTAATTTTATATGAAAGGGAGGAATCAGAGTTTTCTTGAAGTCAACTAATGGCACAATTTTCAAGTTGGTTCTTGGTGAGTAGTCTTTTAGTTCACATTGCTGTGTTTCTTTTCTGCTACCCCACAGACAAGGAAAAACAGAGATACTTAGTGTATCCCCCTTAAGGACCATGTAGGGAAGCAATAGCTTTTAAATCAGCAGGAAAGAGAAAACTGTGAATAATAAACTTGATTACAGTTATTAGTGTCTTCATATCTTTGAATGATTTTGAGGTGGAGACACTGTGGCCAATTGGCACAGATGCAGTTGTGTTAAGATTGTAGAGAATATTTTTCACCATTTTTCGCTGATAAGGATTTTTTAAAGAAAACATGTATTATTTCTTAAGTCACTGACGTAAAGGTGCTAGTAAATTGTACAAAGTATTTTTTCGTGAACAATAGCTTCACAAATGTTTCAGTATTGGTTCCAATGTCTATCGTTACCGTTTCATGTAATAGTTGCTCTTTTTTCCCTTCGGTCTTTTGGCTAAGATTAGGTTAGAACCCTTTCTTGTTTAGACTTTGAGGTCGTATCTATATTCCTCGGGAGCCAAGAGGAATTACGTACTAATGAGGAGGAGAATTAAGGTGTAGCACGTATGTATCATTATCTATGGTGCATTGCAGGCTTTCTAGTTTCCATCTTTGCGGAATTCCTTTCCCTCTGTTTTGTTAAACGCTATGTGGCCCCTTTGTTTAGTAGAAATGTCATGAAAAACCTAATAGATTTCCCATTTTTATCATTACCTTTATCGTTTTTATTTAAATTTGCTTATGAAGATAGATAAAAACAAGGTAATAAATGATCTTTTTGTTGCTACAATCGTTTATGTCTCATGTCTTTAAGGCAGATCTTTTTAAGCTCAGGCTTGGAGCCAAGAGCCTGGAAACTTTCAAGCCTCCAATTATTTTCCCATGCTAGTCAGCCTAAAAAATAAAATATTCCATAAAAAAGTGAAGGCTAACTTTTCATAGTTTCACTGTCATTTATTTGATTGAAAGGTCTTTAGATGAAATCTTACAGAATGCATATGTTACTATCACTTTTGCATTGCAAGGCTATTTATAAATTTACCAATTATATTTTCTTTATGTTGAAGAAGGTGATTGGAAACATCATTACTTTTTTCTATATATGTAAGAAAATTTACTGCAGTTCCCAATATTTATTCTGGTTTACAGACTACGCATTGCGTATCTTGATACTTTGCAATGCTTGTTTTTAACAGGACCAATATTGAAAGGAAGCTTTGTGTGTAATTTGTACAGAACTTGTTTATGTTTTTTTAATAAATCGTACTTTTTAAATATTTTTTGTATGCAAAGACAAAACTCAGTGACTCGCATCAAATACATAGCTTGAAATAAAAGAATGCTTTTCAATGCAACATGTCACTGCAATTTTTTTATGTTTAGCCTTTAAAGATTGCACTGTAAACAGTTGTTTACTAGAAGATCTTTTAAAATATTATTGCATTGTTACTAAGTTCCCCATATTTTCCTTCCTTTTTGTTCACTTTCTGTGTGGTTTGTACACTATCGTTTGCCTTTCCTCCTAGTTATTAGCTAATTTTCTGCAATTTATTGCCTTTGTCTTACAGACGGGTTTCTGATGACGTATTATTATTATCGTTTTCAGTCTCCACGCGGTTTCGGGTGCAAACTATAAACAAAGATGGTGGATATCATTGTATTTCCCTTAATTACTACGCGATTTAATTCTGAAACCATCCACTTTTTAATGTAATTTTTGCAAGATCTCAGCCACCATCTTACTCCTGTTTTATCTATCACTGTTTTGTCTCGACTTCCAAACCTGGCTTTGATTATTTTTTTTTTCGATAAATGAACTTTGACACCGTCTGAAGATATCGATTGTTTTTTTCCCAACCCAACAGAAAATGTTTTCGTTACATCGTCAATCAGCGTAAAAGCGAAAAATTCTGATTACTTTAAAAATCTCGAAAAGGAAGATCAAGAAAAATATTTGAAAAAATTAAGAGCTTTTTGAAACATTCAGGCAGATTCTTTCTTAGTGATTTCTTTTCACGCCAATATATAAGATTTTCTGTCATAAATTTTGAAAGCTTTGGTAGCCACGAGCGGAAAACTCTTGAGACAACAGCTTCACTGACCTGAAATCGGTACGCAATATCCTTGTTTGTCAAACCCATTCTTAATTTAACCAGCACTAATAAAAGATGATCTGCGACTGTTGAAATGTTTGTACCAGTATCTTGTG
>RDPX01000195.1:261406-281518 GCA_003991215.1 Morbakka virulenta | reverse complement strand
ACACCTGCGTTTTTGAAATGCATTATTGTCATTTAACCAGGAAACACTTTATGAAACTTAGCAGAGCTTTTCAGAAATAAGGGAACTTTTAAAGACCTCTTTGCATTTTGTCAAAAAAATATGGAATAAATCAAGACCAACAGAGCATTGAAAAGACTTTGTCCTAATCCATTTGATTTAGAACATTAATAACACCTCCATCATCATAACTACTTAATAATTATTTGACATATTGTACAAATTTATTATTAAAAAATAAAATTTCGATATCCATATAAATGTTTGGCAAAAATCAAAAAGTCTCAGCCTTTTTATACTATGTCTTGATGTTTTAGGAAAACCAAAGAAAGTGAAGTCGTACTTTGTAAAGGATCATGTTATTCTGTCTTTCTGTGAAGTCTATTAAAGACTTCACAGGGTAAAATTCTGAATTGTTTCGTTTTGTGTTTTCTGGTGACGTCACACTAAAAGTTATCATCAACTCTCCCCAAGAATTTTCCTGACAGAAGAAACGTTTGCTTAAATATGTTGTATGTACATTTTTTCTGCACCGCAATAGTAATAAAAACTTCATGGTAGCCTTTATGCCACGCTGTCACGCAGTAAATAAAATAATAAGTACTTAAAATAACAATGTTGTATGACATTAAAGAAATGTTATCTAGACGTGCTGTTTTGACTACAATAAATGATTTTTATATTGCAAGATAGGGTTTTTAAAATCTATGAATAGCAACCAGTAGATAACTGGTTACCCAACTCAATTTGATTTACAGCCCATGACTTTCGTTACCACCTGCTATTACAACTGAGATGTTAGAGCCAACTAAAATAATAGAGAGTAGCACAAATAAACCTTTGATTTGTGATCCCAGACAAAAAATTCCTTAGGTGTCCGTAATTACTCTATGGATACCTATCGATTTTGCGTTTTTAACTTACATGGTATGTAATATTCCTTAAAGAAATAATCACATAAATTATGAATTAAGTTAGTAGTTGATGATAGGTTTAAAAGAGAAAATAATTCAATTTAAACACATAACCAAAAAGAATATTCAGTGACTTCATTTACCAAGATCAGATCAAAGTACAAAAATACAAAATCTACAAACACATAATTAAAACTAGACAACATAAAAAATTGATTAATGAAATTCTAAAAGTGTTAATAGGTCTCATTCTCGTTTTAATTCAAGTCTTAAACATAATTTGATGATTCTTTCCTCCATTTACTACCTATCTTTTAAATGATGCCAATTTTTTGCTAGAAAAAGTCCCCGACTATTTATTTAATCACCCCTTCCTGAGCATAAATCGGCAGAATTAATCAATAAAAATTATACCATATTTCATATTTCTGGAATTATTTCTTTAACTAAATAAATACTTTTAAATAATTGTATTGAGATTTATTTATCATAAAGAAGGATTTTTTCTAGAGGAACACGAAAATAACATAACAATGCATAAGTATTTACGACATGCTCGAGGGTGAAAAGTAAGATGAAGAATATCTTGGAAAGTGTCTTAAGTACAAAAATTGCAGTCACTTCCTGTCACAAAAATCGAACGTTTAAATCAGCATGATTTTTGTCAAATACACCGAGGAATGACCGGTGACTAATAAATTTTGTATAGACAGAACCTGGACACCACATAATATTTTTAGATTTCTGATTGTGGCTCTATTCTTCGTAGCTAGTTTTAATACGTCCTCAGTTGTTTGCCTCAAGCTGGGCTACTTTTCACAACACTAAAACTGAAGCTCCTCTCCACTATCCCAGACAGAAAACTTGTGACTTTCATCATAGAAATGATAACCAACAGGTCTTTCAGACTTACCAGCCCTAGTGGTGAAACAAGCAGAACAAAGCTCCTGTATAATGGTGTTCCACTGGGTTCGGTGCTAGCCCCCACTTTGTTCAATATTTATATTGCTGACATGCCACCAACAATTGCAGAAAAATACATGTATGCAGATGATCTTGCCTTGATTTACCCTGGCACCAATATGCAGAGAATCCAAAACTCTCTTACAAATGATATGGCATCCATTTCATCGTACTTTCAACAGTGGGGACTGAAACTAAGTATCCAAAAAACTAACAGCTCACTCTTTCACCTAAACAACAGTGATGCTGAAGCCAAGCTCAGGGTGACCGTTGATGGGAAGGACTTACCTTTTGAAAAACATCTGAAGTACCTTGGCATCACTCTTGACAGAAGCCTCATCTTCAAGTGTCATATAGACAAACTTGTTGGTAAAATCTCCTCAAGAGTTGTTGCACTGAAAAGACTTGCAGGAACATCGTGGGGATCTGACTTTAGGACCCTCAGATCATCCACACTTGCACTAGTATATGCTCCAGCTGAATACTGCCTACCGGTATGGATGAGGAGTGCACATACCCGAAAGTTATACAGTGTTTTAAACTCTGCCCTAAGACTCGTAAGTGGATGTCCCACCTTCACACTGAAGGAACCCATGAACGTCATGGCTGGCATCCCGCCACAGCACATCAGACGGGAATCTATCATGCTGGATTTAGCAAACAAGTGTGAGAGCGAAGGCCATCCCATGCATGAACTTGTCAGCGAATACCCCAACACCAAACGACTCCGTAGTAGAAACCCTCTCCCTCTACAACTCAGAGCGATAAAGCACAAAGCAGATGGGCTAGCTCCAGCGGTCTGGCAAGTTGTAAGATGGTTGAATGAATGGGAGAATACAACCACCCCACTACGAGACTATGTCCCAGCACCAAGCACCCACCAGGCGGGGCCCAAGCCCCCACNCTTGCACTAGTATATGCTCCAGCTGAATACTGCCTACCGGTATGGATGAGGAGTGCACATACCCGAAAGTTATACAGTGTTTTAAACTCTGCCCTAAGACTCGTAAGTGGATGTCCCACCTTCACACTGAAGGAACCCATGAACGTCATGGCTGGCATCCCGCCACAGCACATCAGACGGGAATCTATCATGCTGGATTTAGCAAACAAGTGTGAGAGCGAAGGCCATCCCATGCATGAACTTGTCAGCGAATACCCCAACACCAAACGACTCCGTAGTAGAAACCCTCTCCCTCTACAACTCAGAGCGATAAAGCACAAAGCAGATGGGCTAGCTCCAGCGGTCTGGCAAGTTGTAAGATGGTTGAATGAATGGGAGAATACAACCACCCCACTACGAGACTATGTCCCAGCACCAAGTACCCACCCGGCGGGGCACAAGCTCCCACGAAAGAGCTGGGTTAAACTTCAACAGGCTGAGGTCAGGCTATGGTAACTTTGGTAGCTGGCAGCACAAGATCGGACTGTTCAGTAGCCCCTAATGCCAATGTGGAGATAGCAAGCAAACCGGAAAACACATAATCAATGACTGTGCCACCTTCGAACCACCTGGTGGCGCCAGAGCGCTGAGAGAGCAGCCACTGAGTGATGAGCTACAGCAATGGCTGCATATGATGGAATAGTAGAGAAGTCATACAAAAGAAGAAGAAGAAGAAGAAGAAGAAGGACACCAATAATTGTTGTTACCTCTTTCTCTTACTATTTTTTCGTTCCTAATTACTTGGCCAGCTTATTCCAGTTGCTTTCTCAATTTTTTCCCTCAGACCACTCCTTTCCCTCAATATTCGATGCTTTCCCGTTTTTGTTACTGTTTATTTGTGTTAATTTATAAATAACACGCCGAAACCAAAGCCCTTTTGTTATTAATCTGTTTTTCAAACAACAAAAACCTTTGACACTTAACTACAATTAGTCATGAAAGGATACACAAGAGCGTTAATACTAGTAGAGACGGGGAAAACCGGATTCCAGCTTAAGTAAAAGCATATATTTAATCTGACCACCCAAGAAATAGAAGCAAAATGTAAAACAAAAGTTGTACTACTACTGCTACTACTACTACCTACAACTACTACTACTGATTTTTTTAAAACGTCATGTTTATTTGTCTAAAATCCTAAAAAAAAGAATGATTCAATCAATAAGACACTAAAGTATGTATCAATTATCTAAGACAGTAAAATTTGTCTTGCAGTCCTGATACAGAGTGAATTGCTAACAAAGCTTAGTAAGATTTCAAAATTCCTTTTTCTAACCATGTTTTATTTCTTTGTGTAAATAAATAGTACGAACAGCGTAATGCCGTTTCACTAACTGTATTAATCAGTCTATGAGTATTTATATTATGACTTTTTAGAAAGGAAAAGAGCAAGTCATTTTGCTTTGGCATAAATCCCAGTGAAGTAACTTCTACGTAAAATTTGGTTAAGTTCGTGTTAATAATTAAATCGCTTTCGAGATGAGAGTATCTATTTTTCTTGTAATTGTTTGACTTCTCTATATTTGATTCGAAATATCATGTAAGTTTGATTGAGTAGATATCATTGCCTTTTTAAATACTATATCAGGCCTAAGCCTTTTTAAGATTTCGTTTGGATCACGATAATCAGGTGAATCAGCATATATTTCGAAACCCCGTTCTGCTAACTGTTTTACGAAGTGAAGAATGGCATACAACACCGAGCCATGATGCCATGTAAATCTTCCATCATTTGTTCCTGTTGAGCAGTGATTAAGAACGTGAAGCTGCGTTTACTTTTGATTGCAGAGTGGACATATCTCTGAATTTATTTTCTTCCACCTCTTCAGATTTACGTTGATAGGAAGAGAGATTATCAGAGCTTTTCGTGCAAATTTTAGATGTTAGATGGCATACTTTCCGTTATTCTGTGCCACATATTAATTGCTTTGCTGGAACAGAAGTTTCTAACGGTCTTAAGAATGGCATTTTGTTTTTTCAGACCAGCCATTTTACTGATAATACCGTTTATTGTCTCTTATCTTATCGGTTTGGCTGCAGACTTTTTGCCATTGCTCTGTAGAAGACTCGTAAGTAAGGATGAAACTGAACTGTCCTATTCTTTTTTATCGCAGAAGTCTTGCATTTACGAGGGCAGGTAAGTCCAGCCCAGTAGGACCACTTTGTAAACACATTCAGTAGTCCTTGGTTTTCTTCTTCGGTGCTAGTAACTAACGCAGAGTCGTCGGCAAACTAGAACTAGTGCCTTGGTTGTAATGAATCACTATACGGGTGCCCCATTGATCTGATCTTTTTCGTGTCAGTTGTTTTACGGAGAGTGTTTACCACTAGGTTAATTAATAAGGGACTCAAACAATCACCTTGTAAAACACCTTTGTCGATTAGAATTATATCCGTTGTATACTTTTTGGTTCCGATGGATGTAATGTAATTGGTGTAATAAGATTTGATCATTTCTTTTATCGAATCAGGAAAGTGATGGTATTTAAGTATTTTTAGGATGATGCGATGGTCAATCTCTCCAAAGACATTTTTCAGGTTTAATGGCGTAATGATTACTTGTCTTTGTTTCAGACGTGCGTGGTTAATCATGTACGTCAAAAGTTCTATGTGCTCAATACAATCTGAAATCTCTGCTCAAAAACCTTTTTGTAAGTTCGTTTCGATGAAGTTATTTGCTACTACGTAGGTATACATTCGGTTTCTAATTAGTGACGATAGTTTTTTTCCCCAAATATTGTCTGAAGAGTTATTGGTCGAAAGTTTTTCGGCTGTTTGTTACATTCACGTTTGTTTCTCGTATCAAGATGGCAAATGCTTATTTCTATTCTTCTGGAAATGTACGGTTAACCCAACAATGCGAAATAATGTGATGAAGGAGAGTTCTCAGGTACGGGCAGCGTTTGAGTACAATGATACTCAAGTGAATCACTAGACTTCATTTTATTTACGATTTTGGTTATTTCGAGGTACGACAGGGTCCTAATTGAACATTTCCGTAGGTTTATCATGTAATTTCATCCAAGATGGAAAGTCACTGTTTGCTTCATTTGGATTCTTAGGGAGACATTTTGAAAATATTCAAAGCATATCTTTTCATTAAAATTTGTTTCAGCCTAGTCTCTAGGTAGTTCGAACGTTTTCTTACAATTCTGACAAATGTTTGTTTTAATTTCAGCACGTGGTCCCGATCAAGCTGTTTATTTTGCTTTTCTGAGTACTTTACTCTGATCAGTCCGAAAATATAGTAGATTTTTCAATTATTAAACTCACTGTTTTCATCCTTTAGCCCTTTAAGTTCTATTTTAAGTTATCCCTTGGAGACATGTTGGTGCTGTTGTTTCAACTCATCAGATTTGCTATTAACCGTACCTTAGTTAGTAGCAAAGTATTTGTAGATGGTATTTTGAATCGTTTCTATTTCTCTGTTAACGTTATGTATTTCTTTGCATTGTAGATGTAATTTAAAAAGTCATTAGCAATTCTCCATTTTTCAGCTGTTTTTGCTAGTTTGATTCCCTTTTTAGCCAATCTTTTAATTGTTGCTTTCGATATTATGTCGTATTTAATGTTGACATCCTAATTGTTTGATTCGTTGGTTTCTGAATAACTCCCTCAATTCTGGCACATTTTTAATGTAACTAAACCTTTGACGCGCCCTGACACCCCTATTTCCATTACATAACTTTCCGCAATGACATTTGACGTAGAAATTATCATTCTTTCGTTTTCTTTCATCGCATTCTGTTAGTAGTCCCTCGGCAGAATCAAGAGAGATCTCATAGTTAAGGTTTGCAATTGAAAGATTCTGTTTTTCGATTCGAACAAACTCGTTTCAATGGTTCATAATATCTGTATGGAAAGGCTGAATGATTTTCCTTGAGCAACGCCATATGTGCTTTGATAAGGTTTTGAAAGTTCTACCACAATATCTGCATTTTTTCTCGATACCATTTACATTTTGCAAATAAAGTAATACCAGGATTACAATCCATACTTTATCCATTTCTTCTACTTTTAAATAAAGCTGTGAATAGCAATTCTTATTTCAATAAAACAAATAGAATCACAGAGAAAGAGAAACACGTCTGCACTCTCTCGCCTCTCGCGAATCTACTGATAATAATAATCTACTGAAAATAATAATAATAATAATAATAATGATAACAATAATAATAATAATTAATAAATAGTGAATATCTTGTAAGACACAACTGAGCTTTGATGATATTGGCAGTTGTTTGGGCGAAAGAGTACAATCTCATTGGAAAGGATGCGGTGTGGTATAAGAAGAGATGGGAACGAGAAGCGGTGCTAGAGAATGAAAATGGGACTTCGAATTCCACCTTCGAAAAACAACGACTGTGAGGAAACCATATTTGACTCTTGAGGACAAGGAAAGAAAAATCATATGGATATGTGATATGGCTTGCCCCAAACAACAGAATCTGGAAACAAAAAGGTTGGAGAAGGTAATGAAATATCAACAACTAGCGTTTGAGATGAGGGAGAGACGGCAGAATTACATGGTAAGGATAGTACCAATAGTAATTGGAACCCTTGGTGGTGGCTTGAAGCAAACGATAAGTGAATTTCTGAAATTGTTTACGAAAAGGAAATTAGTTACACTGGTGAACAAAGAAAATTTTTTCTTCTCTGGCATAGAACTTAAGAACAGTTTTAGAATAATTTGAGGGTGAGGGACCCGGAGGCCATTCATTCTTTACTCAATGCGGTGCATGTGGTGCAGAATTTTCTAGGGAATAAGAAAGCAGACAACTGTGAAGAGATTGTGGAAGAACTACTAATTAACTTGCGAGATCTTGGATGTAGAATGAGTATAAAGATTCACTATTTACACAGCCATTTGGACAATTTTCCAGAGAATCTTGGAAATGTGAGTGAGGAACAAGGGAAGCGTTTTCATCAGGAAATTAAAACAATGGAAGAACGTTATCAAGGCCGGTTGGACTCACACATGATTGCGGATTATTGCTGGAGCTTGATGAGAGACAACCCAGAAGCTGTACATCAGAGATCAGCCAAGAAAAGAAAGCTCAGACAACTGCTATTTGATACTGATCTGTGTTCCATATATATATATTTTTATATTTTCTATTTTTTTCTGTCATTCTATTTGGATTGCTGTACATTGACTTAGTAATATCATATTTGTTATTCTTGACTATTAATATACAAAATGTAGTACAAAAAATCAGGTTTTTATTATGAAACCTTGGATACAGATTTAAGTTGATGAGTAATTTTCATACAAAAATTGGAGAATTGCACAGCTCAAAATCCTGATGTGATAGACAAAAACTGAGTTTATATTCGTAATCAGCAACAAATTTAGTTAGAATTCGTTTAATAACCTTTTGCCAGAAAAATAATGTTGACCAGTGTTATCAGAACTGTATCGGAGATGCAAAAGACAATACTAATGGACAGTGAGTCTATTTTACGAAAAGTCATGTCTGGACTTATCCAAAGAAAAGAAATTTGATTAGGCTATATGTTGTATGATAATGTCATTTGTAACAAACAAAATGTGATAGTTATTTTATGCTTGGTATCATTGTAGCTATTTTACTCAAATAATAATAATAAACATTCGTCTTGGGAATGACTTTTAAATGCATCCAGTTTTATAGTTTCGACGTGAAAGGATAATTTTACCTTTAGCCACAGTTACCCCAGGTCACCTTTAAGTAAGGGGTAGTACTTGATAGCTCCCCCCGAGACCATTAAGTACAGGGTTGGCATCCGGCTGAGGATAGTCCGTCTCATGGGTAGGGGGGCGACCCTTACGTCTTGGTTGACAGCCCTCCTAAAGATGATGTCCCCATAAAAACACTGGTAGTTCTTTTCCTTCGGTCTTCTTCCAACTTCAAATTGAGTCAGCCGCTCGGCATTTTTTCTCTCACACGCTGCTATTGCTTGCATCGTTCTCCTTTGCGCCAACTGTTTTCATATCAATCTACACTGTTTCTCCACCTTAACTTCTGGCACCCTCTACGTCTTTTTTCTAGTACCTGGTAACGGTGCACTTGCTTCACAATACGTTCCTCCTCTGTCCCCATTAGGTGTCCAAACCAGCGGAGTCTAGCCTCTTTAGCCTTTCTCCCAACTTCGACTACTTTGACCTGTCTTCTCAAATCTGCACTTGTTCTGTGCTTCCTCAGAGATACTCCAATCATCCATTGCACCATCCTCGTCTCCATGGTTTCCAGCGTCCTTTCCTTTACTTTCTTCTATGGCCAAGTTTTAGCTTTATACAGCACAACAGTTCTGATGATCGTCTTATAGAAATAGCTCTTGAGATGGAGTTGCAATTTCTTGTCGCAGACAACTGCACAACTCTCAGACCATTTTCGCTAGGCACTCCCAATTCTTGCCTTGACTTCTTCCTCACAATCTCCTTTCTCTTCAATGATGGAACCTAAGTACTTGAACTTATCCACTGTCTTTATCTCCTCTCCAAGGATATCCACTATCTTGGGGTCTTCGACAAATTGCCTACTTGATAACATTACTTTCGTCTTCTTTGCATTAACTTTTAGGCTCCTCTTCTCCAGAGCTTCTTGACAACCCCCCCCCCCAATTCGCTCATGCAGCTCCCTTTTGTCGTTAGCTGTAATGGCTAAATCGTCGGCAAAAAGGAGTTCCTGTCGAGCACCTCTGCGTATTTCTTCCGAGATTGTATCCATGATGGTAATAAACAGCAGCGGGCTCAAGGCTGACCCTTGGTGCAAACCTACCCTGACTTCAAAGGGGGATGTCTCTCCTGCACCCGTTCTTACCAAGGTTTCACAGCATGTGTAAAGGCCTTTGGCTACCCTCACGAGCTTTCACTTACTCCTCTTTTTCGGAGGCACCAATAAACCAATTCCCTAAGGACTCTATCATAAGCCTTTTCCAGGTCCACAAAACCCATGTGGAGACTCCTGTTGCCCTCTAGAGTCTTCTCTTGCAGCTGTCTCAGGATAAAGATTGCGTCAACTATGTCTCTTCCTTCCTTGAATACAAACTGCTTGTTGTCTATCTCAACTACTCTACTTAATATCTTGTCCAGGATCTTCTCAAAGAGCTTTTTTTCATGTTTCAGAAGCTTTATTCCTCTTCAGTTGTTGCATTTCAAATTGTCTCCCTTTTGCTTGTGGAAAGATATCAACAAGCTTTTGGTCCAATCACTCGGAATCATTTCTTTATCCTATATCTCTCGTAGCACCTCCATCAGCCATGTTACACCTTCCTCCCCAAAGGCCACGAGGATTTCACTTGAAACATCTGATGTACCAGGCGCTTTGCCTCCTTTCATGCTTTTCAATGTATTTTTCACTTCCCATTTGGTTATCTGGTATTCTGGATCTTTATCTGGGCATACCTCTTCCAGCTTATCCCGTGGATTCTCTGTATTCATAAGCTGCGAGAAATATTCTGTCATTCTGTCTTTTATCTGCTTGTCTTGGCTCAAAACATTTCCCTCGTTTTCCTTGATAAGAACCATATCTTCTTTGTCAGACTTTGCTCGCTCCTTTGCCTTTGCTATCCTGAAAATATTTTTTTGACCATTTCGGTTATCCGAATGTTTGTACCAGTTCCTATAATGCTCTGCCTTTGCTCTTGCTACAGCTTCCTTCAAGCTCCTAAAGGCTGCTCCTTTTTCCATCACGGTCTTTTAAGTGTATTCAGTCCACCACGACACCCTTGGTCGTGTTCTCTTGGTTTCTCCACAACGTTCTTTGTTGCCTCTATGATACTATTCTTGAGCTATATCCATTTTTCCTCTACTCCATGAACAACCTCCGCTCCTTTCAGTTCTATTACTTTTTCCTTGAAAACTTTAGCTTCTACTTTTTGCTTTAGATTTTAAACCTTGATGTGCTTTTCCCTTTTCCGCTGCCTTTTTTCTCTCGCCTTTTCATCCTCAGATCTACCACAAGCAACCTGTGTTATCTGACCACTGCTTCGCCTGGTATCACTTTGCAGTCAATTACGCATTTCCTAAAACTTCTTCTTGTGAGCAAAAAGTCAATCTTGCTGTTAGCTACACCAATACGTTAGGTTACGTCATACTCATCCTTCTTCACAAACCATGGGTTGATGATCATGAGCTCGAGTAATTGTGCCATGCCAAGTATTCTTGTCCCTTCCGGGTTTCTGACCCCAAAACCTGGTCCCTCATGCTGTTTCTTAAAGCCACCTCTGTTTTCCCTAACATACCCATTTAGGAAACGAGATGAAGGGTAGCAGAGTGGAAGAGATAGGGGAGGGATTCAAACTGCTTTGTCACGGAACAGATACCAGGAGAAACGGGGTGGGAGGTATTGTCAGTAATGGTCTAAAGGACAATGCACCAGTGTCAAGAGAGTGAATGGAAGATTAATGTTAGTTCAGATAGCCTCTGACACTGGTTTTATGAAAGTGATAAGTTGATATGCTCCACAAGTAGGGTGTTCGAAGGAAGAAAAAGATATGTTTTTTGAGCGATTGGAAAGTCTGGCCCAGGGCATGAAGAAAGACGAAAAGCTTGTAGTTGGTGCAATTTCATGTACACATCTAATATCTATTTTCCTTCTTTTCTGTGACATCCGCAATCTCACTTGGTTTACCTTTCATTGATCCAACATTCCAGGTTCCTAATCTAATCTTTGAGTTATTCCCTTGCTTCTTTAGCAGCAGTCGGAATATGTTCTGCGGTACCCGTCACTGATTTATCACAACATACAGGGGCCCATGCTGCACGTCGCTTACGGCGGACGCCCTGGCCATATACGAGTATGAAATGCCGAGATCTTGTTCATTTAATACCCAATTTTCACACTCGGCGGGCAAGACCTGACAGCAACACCTGTATAGGGAGTGTGTGTTTTACTATTTAACCCATAGCTGGAGAGCATATTAAGTTAGAGTTTCCTTCTCGCAGGCGGATTGCCTTCCAAGGCTTAACGAGCTTTGCATTTCCGTATTTGCGTACTACTGACCGGTGACCTCAGAAGAAGTTTCTACGCCCAAAGTGCACATTCCCACTCAGACAGGATGGCCAACGAAAAGGACTTCGTGACCCTGTGAGGGGTGGCTTACCGGAAGGTACACCTTGCGAAAAGGTGACCCGGGGATTATGCAGGGCAGGACTGTACAAAACCCCGAGGCTCTAACTGGCCCGCATATCACTGGTATTCGTGCAAAATTAAATTCGCAACACCTCCATACGAATACTAAATGTAAAATAATAGTATGTCCAACATCGACGTGAATTGGACTGGATCGTCATTTGAAGGCTTCGCGTCCAGTAGGTGTTCCTCAGGTGAATAGCGAGGGCCCGTTCTTTATCCTACAACTGCCAGAATGAAATGAAATCAACAAGGTAGCAATGGAATGCTTTTATAGAAGTAAGCCGTTTAATGGAGCAGGGTGGATCATCAGAGACAACAAACAAAGAATGTATAAAGAATAGAGAGCAAGGGGTATGTTTGACTCAACGGAAAAGAGTGTCTGTGGCCATGGAAGGGTTATCCAAAAAAAAGGGCTGTTGTCAGAACTAGAAGATACAAGATGGATTATAGAATAAGGATGGTAGTCTGGAGAAAGAGGGTCAAGTAGAAATTTCAAATGAGAAAACTGAGCTCAGAAACGACCAGAAGGATCACAATAATCAAGTAGATTGTGTTGATGTAATAAGACTGTAAAGGAAGCTGAAACCAATAATGTTGAATCTGACCAATAACAGTAACAGATTATTGAGCAACTGAAAGGAATAATCACGGTAGGAACTTCAACTGCAAGAATAACGTTTAAAAAAGTAGACAAAAAGTCTAGTCAACTTTTTCAATTTGAAAACCTGAAAAAGTTAATGGAACAATCAAGTTTATGAAAATTTGTAACATTACACAAAGGAATGACCTAATCATGGTCGCAGGTTTGTGGGTTGTAGAACAGTTAGGTTTGAAGAAAATCACTTATTGGAAGGAAGATAAACCTATATGGAAAGGTAGAATCGAGGTGGGTATTAAAAGATTATAACAGGCAGTCAATCTGCTGCAAAGAGAAAAGAAAGTTGAACTTGGAAGTAAGAAGAAAAGCAAACTGAAAGATCTTGAAGCAAGATATAGCGTTAAAGGAAAAGCACATAAAACAGTAGTCTAAGAACTTGTACAGAGGATGGTTGCAAAGAGCTCAAAAATTAAAAGATGTGACTAGAGAATCAATAAATTTAGAGAGAATAGGATGTTTAATATTGATCAGAAGAATATCTTCAGAGAACTAAATGGAAGTGGAAATAGTTCAAGTAATGTACCTGACGCTCAAGGGAGTCGGAGGTTTTGAAGGGACATTTGGAGCGTCAAAAAGGACCTTAAGAGAGAGGCTGGATGTTAAAGGATCTGAAGAAGGAGAATAATGGCGAACACCTTCAGGAAATGGTAAGGGTTAATGTTCAAAATGTAAAGAAACACTGTGAAAAAATCTCGAATTGGAAAGCACTAGGGAAGGATGCTGTTGAAGACTATTGGATTAAAAATATCAATAATCTTCATATAAGAATTGCTTGTCAAGTGAATAAGACATTGGAGGGTGACGATAGTTCACCTACATTGATTACATATGGTCGTACAGTGCTGTGCCAAAAAGAGCCTGCAGACGGTAATGGAGTGAAAAACTATCTCTGTTGCGTGCCTCTGGTTAATCTGGAGGTTTTTGACAGGAATGATAGCAGAAGAGATGTATACCTATTTGGAAATAGAGAACCTTCTACCAGAAGAACAAAAAGGATGAAGGTGGGGGAGTAGTGGCACAAAAGATCAATTGTTACTTGACGAGGCTGTATTGAAAGACTATAGGAAAAACATAATAATCTGACTATGGCATGGATAGATTATAGAAACCTTATGACTTTGTTCCCCATAGTTGGATTAGTGAGGTGATGGAACTGTTTAAGACTGCAGTGTGAGAAACTTCCTGCAAAGAAGTTTGTGTCCAAGAAAATCTGTCATTAATATCTAATCGAAAAGAGCTTGGCAATATTGATGTAAAGAGGGGAATATTTCAGGGTGACTGTTTGTCAATTTTGCTCTTTGTGTTGAGTATGATTCCACTCTCCTTAGTTCTTAGGAAGGACAATAGATGTGAAGAATGGAGAAAGAAAGAGTACAAATAAAATCATATTCTGTACATGGATGATCCAACGTTGTTTGGTAAGCACAGCACAGAAATTGTGATGGAGTTTTGTCTTAGAAATTGTAGTGCTTTTGAAAATAAGAAAGATAGCTAGATATAAGGGATTATATCTTCCAGATCGCGAGGTAATGAAGGAAGTGGAACAGGAAGATTGCACATATTTGGAGATTTTTTGAGATGCATAAGATAAAAAAATTGAGATGAAAGAGAAAATTGTAAAGGAATACAAGAAAGTCAGGTTGATTTTTAAATCAAACTTAAATAGTAAAAACAAAATTGCGCTGGTGAACACATGGGTAGTAGCAATCTTCAGATATGGAGCAGGAATTCTGGAATGGAAAGGTAGTGAACTGAAAAACCTAGAGAGAAAAGCAAGAAAGACATTATCAATGCATGGTGGGTTTCATCCCAAGAGTGATGTGGATAGGCTTTATTGAAGGGGCATGAAGAAGGAAGAGGTTTGATAAGCATTACCCACTGCGTCAGAGAAGAGGAAAGTAGCTTGGAGTTGCACATAATAAATTCATCGGAAAAAATAATCCAGGCAATTTGTACATCAGGGGCTACAGTGACAAAAAGAACCATTAACAAAAGTGAATTCAAACGACAGAACGTGCAGGAGTTTAAACAAAACATCACGGGTTTACAAGAGCTATGTAAGAAACATGAATTAGAACACAAGGAAAGATGGTAAGAACATAACCCAGAAGAGAAAATTGAATGATGACGGAAAATTGTTGAGGGGTATAAATATACAATGCGATTATGTGACAGAGACGAGGAGGCTAGTTATACTTGACAAGAAAGGAATAAGCGGTATAATCGTAGATATTGCAATACCTGCCTATTAACGTGTATAAAAAGGAAAGCGGAAGGAAGTCGGAAGACTAGTAGTTGAGTAAGGTACAAGTTGTTCCTGTTGTTGTAGGTGCCCTGGGAAGTGTGACTAAAGGAAATTGAATGGAAAAACTAAAGGTGCCGGGTGATGTTGGAGCTTTGCAAAAGACGGGCTTGTTGGGAACAGCTAGGACTTTAAGAAGGGTGTTAGAGATTTAAGAAAGAGAAAGAGAGAGTTTACTATTTTCTGAATTATTCGCCTATCTTTGGTTAATAATCACTGTATGTACATTTTTGTTCTAAAGGTGCTCTGTAGAAAGCGACTGGCCGCCTGCTTAAGGGGTTCTCCCTCAAGGATGTTCCAGGTGATCTTTTTTTTCGTAAAAATGGTGGGCGACTGCGTTTAACTGGAATTGCTGATAACAATTGACAAATAAAAGTACTTTAGCTCCTCGTGTTAAAGGTTCATTTCGAACCAATGAGGTAAAAAATTGCTGATTCATATGCGATAAGTTTCTAAGTCTTCCTTGGAGGTTTTGAAATAGTTACTTTTTGTGCCATTTTGGGGTGCCAGCATCGTCAATAAGATAAAAGGAATTAATGGAAGGGTTATTAAAGAACAAATTGCAGTCAGAACTGTGCAAATTTGATGGAAAACAGAAGATGAGTTTGACCACTTTGATAGTGCTAGTAGGCCAAGACCTTTCTCATTCCACCTGTAAGATTGTTTAAGTACCTGGTATAAGCTATCTGACTCCCACCTGCCTTCAATCTTAAATCTCTTTATTGGTCTTTAATCCTTGTACCTCTCTCTTAGATGGAAACTGTTTGCATATATTCCATTTCTGTTCTTGGATGGAAGGTTTTCTCAGTCGCATTCATCACAGACTTGGGTATGACATCACACTCAAAATTTTAGTACTTTAGGGGTCTTGAAGAGAAGACTATTTTTTGCCGTGGACTTTTGTTTTTCCCTAATTTTCTAAACATTATAAGATTTTTACTTGTCATTCTCTAAGAATTTCCTTAGACAGCTCTATTACCAGTTATTGGGAAGATCAAAATTTGCAGCGCGTCTAAATCAAGGTGATCTTTATTACTAATAAAGATGATAGAGCAAACAAATTTGCCCTGTTATATATCCAAGAAGAAAGCTTTATTATTTTTGAAAATTACCTACCTTTTTATTTACTCATTTGTATTCATTCATAATTTACTGCTTGTCAGAAAAAAACATGCTTGTGGCAACTTGTAGCTACAATTTTTTGCATTGTTTGAAACTTGAACAAGTATTTTTTTCTTTTACAATAACTCCTCCTTCATTTAGCGTTCAACTTTTTCAGTTTCACTAAAGCCTTTTTATAAGCGAATTAGTTCTTTGAAAATTATTGCTTTTTGAAATTTAAAAGTAACAAATTTGATGACTTCGTAGATTAGCAAAAGAGCTGTGTTACTTAATATGAAAAGGGCGTGACTCATAACATTAAGAGCCTTCTCCGCAATTTCAAGTTGCTGGTGCCACTTCTTACTAAATCGTTTTGATTTTTTTATGCTTTTCAGATGTCGTACAAGTGTGGAGAGACAAATCCCGCGTATTGAACTAGTAAGACATTGGTAATAGGACCCAACAAAATAATCCTATATTTGCAGTGTTCACTTCCTTACAAACGACGATAAGGTACGCCCAGACCTGACCAGATTTACCCTGAATTTTTCTGCAATACTATCAGTCTGACCAAAGTTTCAAAAATAATTCATGCGAAAAGCATCAAAGAAAAGAATAGAGTTAATGAGAATGCAGGGAACTAAAAAAATGAAAAGAAACCCAAGGAACAAAACACGAAAAAAATTTAAAATGATTCAAATTGCCATAAAATATTGGTTTGAGATAAAATATCAAATTGCTACGACAGAAGTTACTTAAAAAAATCAAGAAGATAAAACTATGAGAGATTTTGTTGATGCAATGAAATTAAAGCTTTTCTCTTGAAAACAGGTGCAAACCTTCTTAGGGATCAGTTTTCTGGCACATGCTCATGAATGAACGCCTGTGGAACGCCTAAGCCATGAAGTTTGGACATTATGGCACATCATCAAAATATGAACCATTAAAACCAGCTGTTTTCTAAATTTGTAACAATTACGGCAAGATCGAAACACAAGTTTCAAGGTTTAGTTGAGAGCAGTCACAAAAAGCTCCCAATACACAAATATCGTTTTCCGAACATACACCAAAACTATTACACAACTATGCCAACGATAGAAAAATTATATAACATATGCTGCTCTCTTGTACTTGAGATATGATCATAATTGATATATTAATCGTTTCTATATGAAGAAAAATAAATACTATACAATACTGAATGCTTATATGCCCACATTACTCATATAGAAAAGCGAAGATTTACTAAGCAGTTGGATTATGAATGTTCTGTCCTCTTGAACAATTAACACCTGAAAAAAGAGTAGTATCAAGTTCTCCCTTCTCGGCCTTTTGGCTGAGATCAAGTGCAGGTCTCTGGTCTCTCCTTGGTCAGACCGTCGGCTATGGGGCCCAACCATACAGTACAGGTGGTCTCGAGATGCTTGAGCATTGTCTGTAGACCAACCAAGAGAAAGAGTCTTCACACCGAGCCTGGTGGAGGGCGATCCGTATTTCTTGCACTTTATGTCGCCTTGCCTGCTTTCTTCCCCCCCTTTTCTTGATATGTTGCTTTCATTCGGTTCTTTCATAGATGGGAATCTGTGAAAGACAAAAATGGGCCCACTGTTTACTAGGGGTGCCATCAATGAAAGATCCAGTATCAGGTCGCACATAGCAAGAAATAAAAAGGTTATGCCTAAAGTAAAGAAACGGAGTAAAAACAAAAATATGTAAAGGAGACAAACTAAAACGAGGCTGTGCAAGAGACATTATTACACTTTGTTTTCAACGATGTTATTCCACAAAATTGACATCCTTCCTTAATCATTCTTATATTGAATTTAACAAAGTCTAAGAATTTGTTAAATCAACAGGATAAATTGTGTCACAGCTTGCAGCCTTTGTCAACTGTACACAACTCCAGTTTCTTCATTCTTCCCCTGCAAAGCAACAATTTTTCTTTTCACCCGATTGGTTCTACATCAAGGTCCAGGGGTCTTACTCGAGAAAATAGGATATTTTGGTCTGGAAGCAACGCTTACAAGAAAGATTGTCCACAACAATTTCGTCCTACCTTCATTTCGTCAATAACATTAACACATTAACACAAATCTCAAGAATTTCATCCTTTGCATTTACATATGACCCTCATAATCTGAGGCCGATTCTTCTTCTAAATTCTGTGGTTGAAATAAAAGAAATAATCTTTCACCCCAGTTTATGGGGCTATGGGTGGAAAGCATTCATGGTAGAGGGTTCAAAGTCCATCATTGATACTCTGGGTTGCCATTGGAGTCCATGAATGATAGCATTCTTAATTATTTTGAACAGAATTCTCCCATAATTTTTCTCTGATTTTCGTACTGTGGGAGTACAAATTAGAGAAAATACCTTGTTACCAAAGGATTAGTGGAACAAAGATATCCTCAAGAATTAATTGGCGACCGTTTTGAATGAATGATCAGTGAAAACAACGTTGCTTTTGCATAAGAGTCGAAGATTGGTGACTATTCCGTATTTAATGATCATTGGGTTGTCAATCTACATGAGTCGAAAAGCACGAAATCGTTGATGTTCAAAGTTTAGTTATGCGGTTCTATAATTTGGATTTCCAGCGCAGTTTAAACCAAGACAGGTCTGGTCTTTTTCTTCCAAAAGATAACTACCGACGAATATTGTTTCTATCAGATAGGAATTTTAAGACTTCAGTTTCATGTTCATCGAGGTGGGCAACAAAAGGCTGAGTGTGTGGAGCTGTGGCACAAACCGCACCAATCCTCTTCAGCGACTCAAACATTTTTCATGATCTTGTTTCTGGATGATTCGCTACGTGAGAAACCTGCCTGGTTGTTCGTGACTTTAGAGTTGATCATGTATTATTGAGCACAAATGTTTTATTATCAGACCCTGTCACGTGTCTCTTCATGTTGAGCAATTGTACGAATTAACTTAAACACTTAAACGTGCAGACACAAAATGAAAGAGGAACAAATAACCTTGAGGCCAAAATAATAAGCAGGAAAAATTCTTTCTTCGAACAAAAACATTTTAATTAAATGAGAATAAATATGTGAAGAGCATCATTAAGTCGACACAAAGAGTATCCCTGATAGTTGACCTTTTAAAAAATATTCCAGTGGTTATTAAAATGTGTAGTCAAACTAAATAAATTCTTTTAGAAAAAAACAACCCTACATTTCAAAGGAGCAGAAACGTTCTTGTACCTCGACAAAATAGCCGTTATCTCTCAATAATTACCTCCCTCCAACTTCCTTTCTTTCACTTCCAAGTCGTTGTAAATATGCATATATATATATATATATATATATATATATATAAATACATCTTTATACATATGTAGATATATAAATGAATATATAATGCAAGACTCGTGAAAAATCTCCAGTTCATATTCCTCATATTGAATAGTTATTAAGCGTTGTCACCAACAGTGATTGATGAGAATAATGTCTCTATATGTCTCTATACTATATAAATTGGCAAAGCAAGCATTTTTTATATTATCTCTTTTCATTAAAACCTTTTTCCTTGTAAAAAGTAGAGGATTCTTTTTGCTCTTATCTATAATTTAATAGAAAATAACATTACTATATAACTCTATTGATGTACAATTTTTAAAGCTTTCAAAGAATGCATTGTAATGCAGAGTTGAAGAGTGAGATCTTCAATAAAACATGCAAATAAATAAGGAACATTTCAGCTTTCTTTTCTTTACAAATTATAAACTCTAATGAAGTTTTTTATTTATTTTCTCTAAAAAGCAACACTGGTATTTTCATAACTTTTTAACATTTCCTGTGGTCCCTTAAAAGGCTAAAGTCATTTAAGACTTCATGCTCTTCTTGTTCTTCTTGTTCTTCTTGTTCTTCTTGTTCTTCTTGTTCTTCTTGTTCTTCTTGTTCTTCTTGTTCTTCTTGTTCTTCTTGTTCTTCTTGTTCTTCTTGTTCTTCTTGTTCTTCTTGTTTTCTTGTTCTTCTTGTTCTTGTTCTTTTTTTTCTTGTTTCTTCTTTTTCTTTCTTCTTTTTGTTTTCTTATTATTCTTTTTCTTTTTGTTTTTCATTTTTTTATTTTTTTTCTTTTTTATCTTTTTC
>RDPX01000195.1:207939-242496 GCA_003991215.1 Morbakka virulenta | reverse complement strand
TTGTTGTTACCCGCTCTCAAAGATAAAAGAACAAAAGAACTTTCCAGACAAACATGTCTGAGATTTACATTAATGATAATAATAATAATAATCTAATAACTCCAAAACTTTTGCTCTTTGGATTGACAGATCTACACTTACAATATATATACACACACATATATATAAATATATATATATATAAATATATATATATATATATAAATCCAGTAAAGCATACAAAATAACTAGACAAATTTAGCAGTTACTACTAGTTTCATGTTTTCTTAACAATCTTCAAACTGCAATGAATTACTACAACATTTCGTGTATTATAAAGATGCATGGTAATTATGGAATATATATATATATATATATATATATATTTGTGTAATGTTGCCTATTCGTATCAAAAGGTGTGCAATGCATATAGCAGAGCAGTATTCTTCTTCAGGTATCAGGTCTATTCGCGCAGACATCGATAACCATGGCTCTCCAGTTCTCTCTGCTTACGGTCATTCTGATGAGATCCAAAGTTGTACGTTTTGTGATCTTGCTGAGATTATCAGTGAACTTTGTTCTTGGTCTTCCTCTGCTCTTTTTCCTATACTTTTTTCTAGCACTAGGCTTCTTTCGATCCTATCAGCTCGCATTATATGTCCAAAGAACTTTAATTGCCTGTCATAGATTCATAGATCGTATTGATAAGTAATCTGCTGTAATTTTAAGGATCTCATGGACAGAAAGAAAAACAAATGAAACGGTTATACCCGTTTCATTTGTTTTACTTTCTGTTTGTTTTTCTTTATATATATAAAGCAATTTCAATTCTTTTGGGTATTTCAAAAAAACCAGATGTAATGTAAACTTATTCGAAAAATTGGTAGAAAATTTTCAGAAGTTTAAATGGACCATCTTCAGAATAGAATTCTAATGTTCATGGGCATTGCCAAATATAGTTTAGTGATAAATGTTTGCTTATATTTTAACCAGGCTGAAAGAGTGTTTTGGGAACCATTATACTCCCATGTAGTATCTTCATGTGTTATTACTCTTTCAGGATCTCTTATCGCCTTAAATTTTCAATGCAGTTTTTGTTTGATGTCTTCGTTTTAAACTGTATTTTGTTTTAAGAAAAATTATAGGAGAGGAAATGTTATTTTTATCTCCTGAAAAAAATCTTTACTCTGTTCGAATGGTTTGTCATTACCTCATTTCTGTTTTTTATTACTTTCATTTTTTTAATGAAAATGTAAAATCCTTCCGTCAATTTCCTAAACATTTTGTTTAGGAAATTGGACCTTTAAAACCTTAAATTCTTTAATCAGGTTTAATTAAGTTGGGCAAAAGAAATGACATTCCCAACCAGACGTAGGTTTACGTTGAGGTTTATGACAAAAAAAGTTCCGACTACCAAGGCTCCGGATATCGAGGGAGTAAATGGGTAAAAGTTATAGAAAGCCTGAAAGGAACAGACCAACCTGTTCGAAATCTCAAGTTGATCTACACACTTTGTGCTTCGAATGTTAAGCTTTGAGGGTGTATGGAAAGCATATTTAAAAAGATGTGATGAACATGTTGAGAAGAAGGTTAATTACTGGCGATACGCTGAGCTTTTAAATATTCAAAGTGCATATGTAGCTTTAACGCAAAACAGAATACAAACTTTAATGAAAGAGACAACTATGCCCTTGACTGTAACTTTTTTACTGAACTCAGGTAGTAGACATTCCTTAAAGAATTGATCAAACGAATTCGTATTGTGATTGTAACTCGTTTTCAATCTCTTGATACTTCCACAAATTGACAGGAAAGCTTTTGTCCCAACAAATAATATCATGATTGGTACGTGTCAAAACTTATTTGACAGCCAAAATGAGATGTCGAACAACTTGAGATGGCATGTGACGTCACGCTGAGTCCAAGTGAAACCATCACAGATAAGATCAACAATAACTTTCTATTCAGTCTCATTGATCGAAAATAAAATCTGTTTGCAAGAGAGCACTCACAACTTAAGTTGTGAGTGAAGCATTAATATGTGTACCATACTTTTCTATAATAGTATAAACAGATTTTAGGCTAAACATCAGGTAAACGCTCTGGAAAAAAACATTTTTATGCTTGCAACACAAGTTATTCTATTCAAGTATAACAATCAGCTACAGGTGATGATGTAAGGGTACGAAAATAAGCCTTTTATGTCCAAACATCTAAAAGTTGTGATTGTATTCTAAACTGTATAAAAATCCTTCCAAAGAGGCGTTTAAAGAGTCATTAAATGGACATAACGTCACTTTAAGAAAGCAAATTCATCAAATTAGGCCTGGCAAATAGCTCAACACTAGTACATAAATCCATTCAAACCCCCCAAGTGATGGTCAATTTTATTGTTTTCATAGTTGTAAATATAATATTAAGACATACCTCAATCCACGACTGGCTCCCATTATCATTTCCCCTTCAATAAGGAGCATTACATTAACCCATGTGAGATGGGTCATTGAAAAAAATCTGCTCGTTTTAACCATTCGTGCCTGCACCAAGTTTTACTATGCAAAGACGCCAATACCAGTGTTATTTAGTGCCTTAAAATAAGGGGTAACAAAGGGGGTCGGTACCCAGTTATGAAGAATATGGCCTCTTACCGGATTGGCCCAATAGATCGATGTTCATATAATTAAAATACCGTTGCGCCTTTGGCTCTCAGCCATGTCAGCTCCTATTCAATGTTTAAGCGTATGACAAAAAGTAAAGGAACTGTGTGGTCTACCATCACACAAATTCAAACTATTGAAGACTGATCACCTAAAACTCCCTCGCTCAGGTGGAAATAATGTAGGTAAAACTTGTTGTTACCTGTGACTGGTGACGTCATGCCATTCATTGCTAGACAACGTCTGTACAGGAAGGAATAACTAGGGATAGCAAAACTTTAAAGAACTAAATCTAATCAAATGCAGGATGTAAAAAGACTTTATTGGAGTTTCCATGCTAGTAATTTGTAACATTTCTGGTTCACATAGGTATAAAGGAACCTTGAGGAAAGGAATTCTTGAGACTTCTAATCAGTAGCTGTATTTTTCGTACACAGGACAGAAATATAGGATCTTTCAGCGTAATGAAATTCAAGTTTTTCCATGCTTTGCAGATGATTTATCATCCCAATCTAAGGTAAATCAATTTCCAAAGCTCATTTCCTTTATTTCTTAGATAATATTTACTCGGTATACTCTCATGTGGATGATGTTATGACGGTCGAAATGACATTAGGTTTAAACTAAGCACGTGGAATGTCGTAGGGAACTTCTTTTCCAGCCAAGGATTTATTGTTCCCTTTAACTATCTCTTCTTGACATCATTTCTATCTATTTATTTAAATAATCCAATAGTTTCATATTAAATTATATTACCGTGAAACTTAAGAGTTATCTGAACTGGTAATTTAGGTAATCGCATTGCACTGATAAGTTAGAAAATATGAAATACAAAACAGGTGTGACTGAATAAGATTCATAGAAATATGGAAAACGATTAGAACTTTTCTCTTCTTTACTGATCATTAAGGAAGGTTTTAAGCTGTGTTTTATTTTCTTGTATCCTCAAAAATTTATTCACTTTACAAAAGTTGATAAAGAAAGGGAATAGTTTTGGCTTTCTGCTTCATTTCTACCTCGTCGATCTTGCTAAATTAGCGAAAGACAGTGCCTTTTACAATCATGTCGTTTCTGAAAAGCTGTTCTTAAAATTTGCCACTTTTTCAGATTTCAGTGAGGATGTGAAAAAACCTCACCTATAATTCATGCCACATACTGTGGTAGTTTGTTGCAAATGATAATATTATTTATGGAAAACTTTGAGTTTTTTTGTGTGGAAGACTTTATCATCCAAGACCTGAACCTTGTCATTGTTGATTTTATTTATCATGATCATCTTGTGTTTTTCTACTTGATAATCTGACCAAGGTCTCTTACCTTCCCCAGTTAATTTATTTTCAAAAATGGACAAGCTTGAAATAATTATATACACTGAAGTAATAAGTTTTATCTACGTTAGAAATCCTCAGCTCAATGGACTCTGGAGATCTCCATGAAAGTTTTCGTACTAGAACACAGTAAACAATACAAGTAGATAACACGAAACTGCATTGTTACGAAAAGATTTCCAAGCTGTAACACTTTATCTTTTGAAATTTAAGCGCCTTTACAATCTTTACAGTATGGTCAAATAATTATAGTAAACCAGTGTTTTTCTTAAATGTTCTACATTCTGCAACAGTCTGCTCATTTTCTACATTGATTATAAGCAGTTGAGATGAATAGTTGAACATACCCAGAAGTATGTAAACAAAACGGTTTTGTCTTCAATTTATTTTATCAAAATCTTGGAAAAGGAAACAGCAACAGGCCAATAACTATGAAAAAGAGGATAATATTATTGGTTCTTAATTTCAGTAGTATTTTATTTGTACTGAAAAGAAGGTGCCTTAATTTGTGATGTCTAAAACTAGTCAATAATTTCTCAGCATGTCCCTATGTGCTTTGGAAATTTCGAAGGAAATTTGACCGTTGCAAATCAGACTTTGTTCATGGTAAGGGAGAGTTGCACCCAGAGTTTATTTTTCCTGTAGGAACAAGTATGTGTGTTGATAAACCCTGGAAAAATTAGTATATAATGAAACCCTAAAGTTTTAATATACTTTGTTTGGAGTTGTTACATGCTATTAGATTTCAATCTGGACATACACGGGGTTTGAACAATGAGAGTAGGTGAAGATTTGAGAACTTTAAGAGTACTTGTAGAACAAGATGTATATTACAAAAAAGGCCCCTTGACCCGAAATAATTTCTTGATTATGCAAAAAGCTAACATACCTACATGCTAAATGCCTATTGTTAAGTCTACCCTGCAACTATTGTTATTAACATGTAATTATTACCTAGCTGAAGGTAGGTTGGAGAACAGGTAGCTATTTTTATCAAAGAAACATTCATTTCCAATATGCCTGAAATCATTTGAAATACTGTTGAAAAAATAGTTACAAATCCCTATGTCAAAATACAAGACCTATCATATATATCCACAAAACAGCAACAATTCACACTTGTGTATTTATTTAATTTTCTATATTATAAATAAATATACATACATACATAAATATATATATATACCGATAGATAATTCTATGAAAAATAACAGTTTATTTATGTAGGGGGGCTAAATACTTAAGTATATATTAATAATCTGCCTACTTTGATCTGTATTGTACTATTGACATTATGTGCATTATTTTTTATTGGTAGTGATGGTACTATGTATTGTACTGCGGTATCCTCGCTATCAAGTCGAGTATTAGTTTTCGTAAATGGGCTGTATCTCTCGATCACCTGGACTATGTTGATATACTTTTGTGATGAAAAGACCCAAAGATGTAGAATTTTCCTGAACTTTGTCATGTCGAATTGTTGTCAGGTAGAGGGAGCTCTAATCAGTTTTAAACCCTAGAGTTATTTCTGACAAAGTTGCGTTGTTTGGATATCACTTAAGCCTAGGAACATAGTTTGGCGTGATGACAGAGGTAAAAAATGTTTTTCCATCTTTTCTACCTACAGTTTAAACTATTATACTGGTAGCAGCCTTTAATCATAATACCCAATATGAACATAAGCTAGATCAGATTACCAACTACAGCAGCTGAAACATTCATTGCCCGACTAAAAACATTACAAATAGAGCACCTAAATAATGGCATTTAGAGAGAAAACAGATTGAATAATTTACATTGATATTTTAATGAGCAATTCTTTCTAGTAAACTCGAATGAATTAGCATTTTTATTCAAAAGGAACTTCGAAGTGGCCAAAAAATCCAAACCTCACACTAATTATAGTATGGTTTTCAGTCATAAAACAGTTGTGTTTTAGGTTAGGTAAGCGACAAAGTTACAGAACATAAAACTTCCTGAAGATTTATTTCCTTGTTTCATGCTCTTTGTTGAGGACAACATATTTGCACCAATTGATGCTATTAAACCTCACAAGTACCAACCCTTGAAAACATCACAGTTCTTCTAAGTTAAAAGTTATATATCCAGACCTCCCAATCTTTGTCCAACAAAGGTTCAGCACTGAATTACGATCCAGAATACTTGTCGTCACCATACCTGATATACCCTAGGCTTTAGAATCTCCTTTGGATGAATTTTAAAAGATAAAGAAGCATATCTCATGCTTCCAGAGCACCTGCAGGCAATTTTTCGGTATGAAAACATGTCGGTTTACTTGATTTTTGTGACATTTTTAGCTTCTGTTTATACTTAATAGAGAGCAGAGGCACTTTTCTGCGTAACCAAGTTTCATTGTTTCCTTTAATCTTACTAACCATCAACATAATTGTGTACCTGACACACCTCACTACCTCTTATACTGACCATAGATATCGTTGATAAAGCCACTCAGCAATCAGTTCCTTTCCACCCCATTCAAGCAAAAATACCACCTTTCCTCGAAGTGTTTTATGACCCTGACACCCCTAAAATGGTCTCCAGTTTTGGTATGGACAAAACCGATATTGCTGTCAGACTGACCAAATATAAGGTAGCCTTGTTATCCAATATTATTATAATCCAAACAAGGCTTATTCAAATGCCATATGTCTTACTGCACCCCAGTACTTTATCACTTGAAAGTCAGACGAATATACGAAAGTTATAGCATTCAGACACATCAATAACAAATAGTCGTATTGTTACTGAAATTTTATGAAATTAGTTACGGAAATTGGCTGGTTTACTCTGTCATATTTTACGATGCATATACGATGCATATTTTGAACTTTACCACTAATCGTTTAATAGTTTGATAAAATGACCCAATCGGACAGCCTTCCTTTGTTCTTTAACCAAAACGTTGTAAGGAACCAACATATATTAACTTTGTTTTACAACAGGAAACACCTTTTGAAGACCAGGTTTCTTCATTTGCATAGTATCTCTCTGGATCCTAACAAAATTCCTTTTAATAATCTACATTTTCAATTCTGTGAGTTACATGTAGTTCGACATATTATCACGATGTAACAGCATTTGTGCTTGACACACTTTTTTTATGTTTTCCGATGTACTTTTGTGTACTAGATCCGAAAATTACATTTATTTTTCTCAACCAGCGTTCATTTTTATGATACTGAGCATAGTTACTTTTTGAAAAATACTGAAAATTACTCGAAATATGAGCCTAACACTGATGCATTACAACAAGACAATAAACCACAATGTGGTTTTATTATGATAAATAGCAAGTTTACACCATTTGCACGATTGTGAGAAGTTGCCACCTAAATTTGCGAGCCTTATGTAAAGCATAACACACTCGTTAATGTTAGTTATTAAGCTTAGCATAAGTACGGAGAGAATAGTTGTTATACATGTAGCTATCAAATACTGTCACACCTGTAACTGTAGTCAATGTGTGCTCTACAGCTGGACGAACTTTGCCGAACGTGATTGTCTTGAGTGCTCCGATTTATCATTTCGCAATATTGACCATATGTAGTTAACCATCATAGTGGCATCCCATCGTCCTTGATACCTACGTTCCATGGTAGCGATATCTTGATGAAATCGCTCAGCACGCTCCTCGCTGACAGCTCCGAGATTGGAAGGAAAAAAGTCTAGATGTGAATGTAAAAAGTGCAGTTTTAAGGACATACGACATCCCATGCACTTGAAAGCTGCGACAAGTTGTGAGACGAGAGTTTCTTAGTTTGGATTTCTCGTGTTACCAAGAAAGCCCTGGACAACATTTCCAATAGGCTCCAGGCGTCCCGTTCGATGTTGCTTATAACAGGTTCGAGTTTATCTGATTCCAGCATCTTTATAATCTCTGGTCCAACAAAAACGCCGGCTTTGACTTTTGCCTCAGACAGCTTAAAAAAGATGGACCTAATTTCTTGAAAAACTGGTCCTTCTGTACTTAATGCCTTCACAAACTGTTTGACAAGCCCCAGCTTAATATGGAAAGGAGGTAATCTTCTTGCGGTCTACCAAAGCAGGCCGGATAACATTCAACTTTCCTGGTTGCAAATCTTCCCTGGGAGGCCAAGTTTTGCGTTCATAGTGCTCTTTGTCCTCCCCACTATTTCACAAGCACAAGAAACATGAATATTTCGTGTATCAACCTTATAGACCCAATAAAAAACATACCAAGTCACTACAGACATCCCACTCGAAAATGCTGTATTTGATGTTGTCAAGGAGCTGTTTGACGTTGACGTTGTCATAATTCTCCTTCTTGTGTACGGAATGAACAAGAGGAATTGATGGGTGTTTGTTACCATTGTACAACAGAACCGCTTTTAAACTCCTTGCAGAGCTATCTATGAATAAACGCCATTCGGTAGGCTCGTGTTCGAATCCGATAGCAGCAAATAATCCGATTATATCCTTGCAATAGCACATATCACCACTTGCATCAAAAAAGCTCTCAAACAAGGCATGACGCTTTCGGTACACAGACACCTTAGAGTCTCCTTTCAACAAATTCCATTCTTTTAATCGAGATGTTAGTAGCTCAGCTCCAGACTTAGTTAGACCTAGATCTCTGATCACATTGTCACGTTTTTTGTTGATTTGGATAGTGAGGTTTAGTGCTACACGTTGGACGATAGGCTTCATCTTGATCTTCGGTACTTGTAGCCGTTGAATCATCAGATGATATCTCCATCGCAGTTTCAAACTGAAAACAAAGTGAAAGCAATGAGTTAGTGATAAAATACTTGAAGATAGATTTATGATTATAATAATTATTGCTTAAAATCCCCAAATTGATTTGTAAAACGCACTGCTGAAATCACTAGATACATCCCGCTTACATTTTCGGGAGGTTGCGGTACTGGTAGTTGCTCATCGTGAGAAACAGGCGCTCTGGATGACGGAATGCCAGGATAATGAAGAGATGTTCTTCCTTTACCCTTTCAGAACTTTGAAACATCGATCATGCAAAAGAAACAATCGTCACGATTATTGCTTTGCTCTCTCCATCCTCGTGGAATTGCGAACGACATTACTCTTCCTTTATTTCGCAGCCATCCTTCAAGGCTTGATCGGCACGTACCACAAATGACATGCCGAGCCCATGGCTTATCCTGATCGCCCATTGGTATCCCAAAGTATAGTTGATAGGCTACCCAAGACTTATTCCCTCTCATGATTTTATAAGAGACATGCTTTCTGGCAATTTGATACCCACAAACGTAACAGAAATTGTTGGGAGAGTTCTTGCACGTCCTATTTGTGCTAGACATCGTAAAATTAAGGAAACATCAATATTAATATCCCAAAATGTATCCTGAGCAATGCGGAGAAAACTATTCACAAAATATGTAGCAGTTATGAAGCGAAGGGTAGTGCTTGACCTCTGATCACCTTTTCCGTGATTGTAATCATACTTATTATGCTGCACAAAACTCTGCACTAAAGATCATTGCATATCAATGGCTTTGTTCACATCGCTCTTATTTGATGCTTGCTAAATAAACAAATAAACAAACTGCACTGAATTAGCAGAATGGTAGGAGCCTAGACGGGAAGCTTAGACATCTAATCGGCTCAATATAAGTTTATGTTTGGTCATTTAACATTATCATGCAGCGCTCCTTTGAAGTTGAACTTTATAATAAAGATTAATGGTTGCAAATCTGTTGTTTTTGTTGCGTAATCACTTCTCCTGACAAAAATTAAGGCACCACAAAAATGCCAGGTAGCAGAAATGCAAAGTTGACACTTGTGGAAAAACTAACGATGCTACAGAAAAACAAATAGCATACTTGGAATTAGCGCAAAAAATTGATTCAGAAACGTCAATAAAAATGAGCCAAGCACAAGTTTTTAAAAATTTTGTTACATTGCGTTATTCATCATAATTAATTTGATACAACAAAGGAATTAACCACTTTGTTAATATGCTACCAACACTGTCATCTCAAGGAAAGGATCGATTTCCAAAATCCTACGGCAAATCAAATCCTAAAAGCATGTTATAAATTCTGATCTTATATGTGTCTTTTATAAACTCTCACTTAATACAACGTCTACGTAGTATTGTGGAGTTATACTGTACTTTTTAGTCATCTTTGTTCACGCAGTCGTATGCCCACGTTATTATATATTTCTGTACCTTCTTTTACGATATCCATGTGGGGAAAAATTAGATGCTAAATGAAGTTTTATTTGAATTGAAAATATGAAATTTTCTAATGAGATTAAATTGACGATAGTTAACAAAAATGTGCAAGAATTTATATCGGCTTCTTGTTTGGTTTACATGTATCTCTTAATTCTGAAGGAATTACTTTTAATGGTAAAAACTTGTATCATGCAACCAAAAGGGTAGTAAAGTTCTCACTGTGTAAAGTGGCATTAAAAAGTTTTGGTAATTTGCTTACTAACAAATACCTCAAAAGAAAAGAAAATGCTTACAGGAGTATCTACATCAAGATCAAATGTTGAGCTCTTGTCCCTCCTGTTTGGGCCTTGAGATTTGAATCCTTTTCTGCTTAGCTGGAGCTTCTAGTATGCTGGAACACTGCTTCTAATTAATCAAGAAGAAGTATACGCTGGTGAATGGGCTTTAACAGACGACTTTTTTTTTCTTGCTCCCCTCAACATACTGCCTGCTTTCTGTCCTTATTTACTTGTTCTTCTGCATATGATTGGGTTTTTCATAAATGGAACACGTTGAAAGGCAAAAAAGGGTCCCACTGTTTACCAGGGGTATCATCAATGAAAAACTGACTTTTATCATTTGCTTCCTTGTAAAGCCTAACACCTGAATTGCTTTGTTTACATTTCAAACCTGTTTAACATTTTATTTTTGTTGGGAGCCGAAAAGTTGTTCAATAAGAAAAAAGGAGATACAAAGCATTTTTTGCAAATTTCGTAACAATGTGAACAAATGCTGTTATAAAACTGTCAGTGTATTCTGTTACTTAATCTCCAGCTTAGATTACATTATATACTTTTATTGGTCACCAAAATTAACTGTCTTCTAATGATATTTTAGTTCTGGATATATTTCACTTCTTTGTTTTGAGATAGCGGAAAATGATTCGTTCTTTCTCAACAAGACAAACTTCTACAACCAGATTCCCTTTCTCCATACAGACAGGATATTCCTCTAAAAATATTTTTAAAGCTGTTAAATTGGGTACGTCTATGAAATATGTTGCAGAAAAGTATAAATACTTCAAAATACACTTTCAAAATACACTTTATAACACAATCAAAGAGACTTAAGGAAATTGTTTTCATAAAGAGGAAAAAAACGCTAAACTTAATAGAGAGCAGAGGCAATTTTGGGCGTAACCAAGTTTCATTGTTTTCCCTAATAATACTAACCATCAGCATAATTGTGTACCTGACACATGTCACTACCTTCCATACTGATCATACATATCATTGATAAAGCCACTCAGCAATCAGTTCCTTTCCACCCCATTCAAGCTGAAATTTCACCTTTTCTCGAAGTGTTTTATGACCCTAACACACCTAAAACAGTCTCTAGTTTCGGTACGGATAATAACGGTATGGTGTCACACTGACGAAAAAGTATTGCACTTATGCAGAAAATGACGTTTTCTACAAATTTGTGCTATTTAATAGAGGTCCATCTGGGGTTTCCAATAGCAAAAATGGAGGAAGGGCAATTGGTTTTGTCAGTTGTAATGGCTTGTTGATTTCTTTCACAGGAGACTTACATTTTATATTACTTAATATTATATTAATGCATCTTTCTATGGTCTAACGATCTGAATACGTGAATGGTCCCACAAGGAACCTCACAACCTTATTTAAGGTAAATATTTTTTATTAGGCGCAGCAAATGTTTTAAAGCAAGTAATGTAAATACCATTTCAACTACACCTAACATTTTAAAAGGTACAATGTACCTGATTAGCAGTCCCTAATGGCCAGATTCACCCTCAATGTGGTTCAATGCTTACACCTGTTTCTAATTCTGATGTTACGTCGCTGCATCCAGGGATCTGCGATCGCCTTCACTGAGTCTTCATCTCTATTTACGCTAGAATATTGTGTTCAGTTTTCTTTTATTCAAATTTTTAAAAGGTTTTTACTTCTCTTGGTGTATATTGCTTACTAGTCTTCCATGCTCTAATTAGATTTCAAGATGATGCAATTCTCTACTTAGTTGCTTTTGTTTCCTCTGTAACTCTTCCCACATAATAATAACGGTTTTCNGCAGTCCCTAATGGCCAGATTCACCCTCAATGTGGTTCAATGCTTACACCTGTTTCTAATTCTGATGTTACGTCGCTGCATCCAGGGATCTGCGATCGCCTTCACTGAGTCTTCATCTCTATTTACGCTAGAATATTGTGTTCAGTTTTCTTTTATTCAAATTTTTTAAAAGGTTTTTACTTCTCTTGGTGTATATTGCTTACTAGTCTTCCATGCTCTAATTAGATTTCAAGATGATGCAATTCTCTACTTAGTTGCTTTTGTTTCCTCTGTAACTCTTCCCACATAATAATAACGGTTTTCCATATGCTTTTGTTAATAGTTCATTTTTTGTATCTTTTAACCTTTGCCAAAATTTTGTATCCTGTGAAATTATACTTTCTTTCCAGCAGCTTAACGCCTCTGGAGTCGATTTGTATAACATAACTTTTTCTTCTCAAAGTTATTGACACTTCAGAAGACTCGACTTATATCTTAATCTGCTGGACACTGCATTGAGCTAACTTGTAGATGGAAAGAATTAAGCTATGGAAAGTTGATGCACTAATCATTTCAACTCTTGGATAAAGCCTGTCAAGAGCTGTAACATATTTTACCTAGTGATGGTGGCATTGGTGCCACATTTCGATTAATTAAAAAGAAAAGAAACATAACAAATCCTTTGGAAAATAATAAATACTTATATTGCTACCTGCAATTATTAGGCCTCGTTGGTTATAGGCCGCATCTTTGGGTTGTTAGATATTCCTATTGCCAAGAATGTCCAGTCCATCTATGTATTGTATAATCTTTTCAGTCTCCTCTTGGTATTTACATATTCCAAACATGACGAATTTTTCCAATTTTTCATCTTCTCCTCTCAAAATATGTTCTTAATGATTCTCCTTAATCATCGTTATTTTGCGAGGTTCAGTTTCAGTCCTTATTATTGTTTGTGGTCCGTGGTACAGGAAAAAGTACCCCAAAAGGGTATAGTTAGGTGTTTTCGCAAGAGTAAGTCGTGTCATGAACCTCTTTTCATTACGAAACGTCATAAAACTAGTGCGTTCTCTTTTCTATCCTTGTCACCCTGTATTTTAATTTTCAGTTTTGTGATCTAAATTTCTTAAAGCCTTCTTCAATCTCTTATATTGCTTACGTTAACGAATCTGGTCTTCAGGGTACTTTCCTTATCATATTGAACTTAATTTTTGTTTTTCTGATGATTTCGTTACTGCTGCACTCCTATCACTATTTCGCAGCTTTGATTTTATGTTTGGAGTGTCGCAATGCTATTTCACAATCAAATTCTTTTGTCTTTAAAGCTCTTTTTCCTTCGGCACATGTGGCCAATCACAGGACTTCAAAGGATCACAAATTATCTCCAGCGACCTCTAGTTTGCACTCTACAGAGGCTAATTTTTATGGATAAGCCGTTACCAGTTTTTCTTAACTACAGCTTGTTTAAGGCTTATGTTGTGGAGTGCCATCGTCATCATTAATGATTTCCACTTTATTTGAGTGTTTTATAACGTTGTGCTATGACACTGCTATAGTATATTTAAACAATGAAAACATCTCTGAGCAAAGCTGGCTGTTGCACATATTTCTGTGATTTTCTTTCTCTTTCTTTCTCTTTCTCTCTCTCTCTCTCTCTCTCTCTCTCTCTCTTCTTTCCCTACCTCTCCCCTCTCTCCCTTCCTCTCCCCATTCTCTCTCCGTTTGAGGACCACACTAAGGAGTATAGGTGTGAATAGGTCTGTTGCAATTGTTGATTGTGGCTAACGAAAGCAAATTTGCAGGACCTACTATACTAGCACCTTCATCCTTAGGAATTGCTACCAAAAGTGGGGAGACCACTACTATACATTCCCGATATCACCATCATTTACTGCAAATATATAAAAATACATACATTACAGCTATATATACATTAGACTTATGTTTAGACGTATGTTTATAGTTAATACCAAAACATGCTTCCAATTTTCTTCTATAGGAGAATATTAGTACATGGAGAAACTAGAAATAATTACTCAGCCTACATTGTTTCAGATACTCCTTCCTCGTACATTTGAAACGGTCGACAAAATGATGTGTAGTTTAATGTTTGTTTTTCTGTATGTTTTCTGAAAAAAGAAAAAGCAGGACAATAAAACAAATAATAGGATAGGGATACCAAAATTGAACTGACATAATATAATAAATACAAAATACCATAAATAATATATATTATTATAACTGATATTTCATTTGATCCTGCCAGTTGTTTTCATGACATTTGAACCTTGACCTTTAAAAAATTCTTTCTGTTCATTTTCTTGCATTTAGATTAGGACAGGGGGCTCCTATTTCACGAAAACCTTAACAAAAAGGAAGAAAAACTGTCTACAGTGAAACTTTGAATAATTCAGGTACTACTTTTAATTGTCTTCAATATCATTTCGGTGAAATGGCTTGGTATTATACTGCTACCTATACCTTAGTGAACCTGATTTAGAAGCGTGAAATGACCTTAATGCACCTAATGACTTAAAAAATGTTAGCAACTCTGCAAACATTCAACATTTAGACCCGACCAACAAACCTACAAAAAATCACTTCTTAGTGGATTTTTGAGGTATCAGTCATCCTTAATGTACTCATGTAGTTTAAAGTATTGTAATGTTGCAGTTGCAATTTTACCGTTCTCCATTCTTCTTGTTGATCTTCTTCTTTCTCCCTATATCTTTTACAAATATTTTTTCCAGTTTACTCAGACTTGTAGTCTACAATGTGCAAGAATTTTAACTGGAAAACCATATTTTTTCCATATGCAGCTCTGATGTTTTTTTGTTTACCTTAATAGCTTGCCTACTCAGCATATATAACTTCAAACCTTTCAGCAAATCAGGTGAATTTGTTACGAAAGATTGCCTTTGTTCTTACTTCTCTTCCTACATGAATTAATATTTAACCAGCCGATTTGTTTTATTTGCAAATAATCTTAACTCCTCAAGGTGTGTGGCTAAAGATAAGTAATCACATCAGGCCTTCTGGCCTTGCCTCTTCCTGTTTGTCCACCAAATTGAAAGCTATGCTAAAACGTAATAAACAAAAAAACCCTTTTAATAGGAGAATGTACTATTGTATTGCCAACAGTAAATACTACTGTTATTGTTGTTGTTATTACCACAGTATTTTTCCTTTAAACTATTTCAATTTGAGCCAATATTCCTTTGGTCACAACTTGAAAATTTCTTTTGTGAAATGAACAAATCCTTCGTCAGAGTTACGTTCTTTCTCCACTACCTAGATTTATTTTCGATCACCTTGTTATCTGTATTTTTGACATTTGTGCAGGAAAGATGTTTATCGACTTAGAAAAGAGTTCTTAAATCTGTTTTCTGCTTTATACCAGCTGCAGTCCAGCTTGGCTTTCATGTTCAACCATGAATACATTGGTCAACCCACTTGCTGGAATATGAATCTTTCTCGTTGTTTTGTCAAAATAAACAGCGTGGGGAACTCTTCCCACACACCTATTAGAAAGTTAGTTAGAAATTGAATAATCTCTTCTGAGGTACTGCCAAGTAAATGTTAATGTGTATTCTAATGAAAAAATTTGTTTGTTACTGGTACCTTAATGGTGTGTCGAAAGCTTTGCTTTGCTGTGGAACAAAAGAACTTTTACATTAATTAACGAACTGATATGTTTTATCAAAATACAGGCATTTTTATCTTATTCTGTCGGACAAGATCTTTTGGAAGCCATTTGATAATTTTATGACACGCTATTTGGTATGTTTTCATTTGAAGGCATTCCAGAGGAAACAACAACACCAGCAGTATTTATATTTGTTAGCTTTTCGAATAAATATTTGACTCTCTTGATACAGAAGTCAGACTGAATTGCCCAACAGTGGAAATTCGGTATTTTGGGATCAACTCTTTTTTACAAACAAATACTTGTAGGATAAAAATGCAACGGTGAGTTAATAATTCTCTTAAATGCAATTATACCTGTTACAGTGACAGATTTTAAGGGAGAAATACTTCTTTTAATGATATGATAACAGTCAATGTGCATTTTGAAAGGCAAGTAAAATGAGGGAGCATTGGCTGTTTCATTCTATGGAGGGCTTAACCGTTTAACAGAGATTTTTAAAGCTTTTTATATCTTCTATCCATAACATATACAGTACTATAGGTCATTGGAGCTCAAGCCTTGACCTTATTCATACTATATATACAGATACGTACACAGTGAGAGTGTGCGATGGTGTTGTCGTCCAGTGAGTAATTTTCTTTTATTACACCGCCTCATAATGGGGCAGTATAGACTACCGCACAGTAGAGGTCGAGAGACTGGTTATTTTTACTTGATATTTTCCATTGTCAAATGTAACGCAGTTAAGCAAGTAGAAAAAAATTCATTATAAAAAAATGTTTTAATTTGAATGGAACCAAAATGTTTCTTCTTTAAAGGAGGCATACTACTGTATTCGTACCTATTTTCTTAGATAGAATCGGCAGAGAAAAGAAGCCAATAAATGGTAATCAAACACAAATAAGCCAACAGACCTTTTGCATTGAATTGCCTTCTTGCCTCGCTTGGGGCAAAAGAATTAGAAAAATTATTTTACTGAGAGACCTTCTGAAGGCTTCGAATTGGATCAAACCTTAACACTGTGAATTCATTCAGCTTTTAAGTGTTGCAGGTCAAAGTTGTATTTTTTAAAAATTCCCATTACACAATAGCATCACATTTAAAATAAGTGGTTTTCTTTAATTGGAGGTGTAGTAAACAAATTCCTTTCTTCTATTTTCTGATCGGTTTCGTTTTGCCGCTTCTCGCAATCTGACATTGACCATTTTATTTAGTTTTTCTGTTTTCTTTCTTGTTTTTATTTCGGATCTCACGTGATTTTTTGTTTTCGTATTTACATATTCAATCTACTTTCCGAAATTTTCAATATTAATGTTATATTTGCACCCACAAAATTCTCACAGTTATGGTTTGCTGTTTCAGTTTAAAAATCAATTACCAAATGCAAGTCGTATTTGAATTTTTCCTGTTTCACCCCAGATAAATGTCTTTGTTTTGGGTAGAGTTGTGGTTAAATAGGTGCCAGCGGTTCCAATCCACATGTACTGAAAAGGAACAGAAAGAGTATCACCATTCCCTATTTCACTGAATAAACTTAAAAATTAAAAAAATCTCCCTTCCAAGTGGGGGACTTATTCAAGGGGGGTGCTTATTCTAAAGCAAACAGAAAAGGGAAGGAGAAGAATAATATAAGCCGTACTGAATTATTTCATAAAAACCCAATGTTAAGAAAAGGGAGGAAATGGAATAACTTAATCGAGAAGGTGCTTTTTTTCAAAGGAAAAAAAAGGCACTTGTCGAGAACAAAAGAAATGGCCACTTGTCTATCTTACTGAGAAGCTAAATACTGTTTTTCCATATACGTGTGTCAGTAGTGACATCATCTACAATGTTATGAGATTCCAATTTAATCTTCTAAGAAGCAGGGTCCTGGCAGCACAGCGATAGAGCACCTGACCGGTAATTAGAAGGTCGCAGGTTAGGATACCTACTGGGACAGCTTTGCTTCTCAAAGTTTTCAGCATTTTATTTCATCACAATTCGTGACCTATGACGTGGGACAAACACACAGCAATAAAAGAAAAACAATTTCAGAGGAAACTTTTCCTCGGTTTGTCCAAGACGAAAAAACATCAGGCAATTGAATCTCACCTGTCAGGTATGACCCAACTCAACACAATCAGCCTCAATGTCACTACTCATCTCGTTTGCCCTCGTTGATCACAGCACGATCTCTGGCGCTAACACGGCACCAAACGTCTGTTTCTTGGATATCAAGGCTTATCACTTCACCTGTAGTGGGGTAGCTATGTAGTGGCATCATTAACAAAGTCATGATATTCCTATTCTCTCCTGAGCTAATGGGACCTTGTTTCTGAGGTGATAGAATTGGAATTTCATGACTTTGTGAATGATCTCACTTCATGTCTGTGTTTTTGGTAGAAAAGAAAATGGACAATTCCATATGTTGACAATGTAAGTAATAATAGAAACCCGCAATCGACTGAATATGATAAGAACTTCAATTGAAAATAACAATTTTTTCCTTAAAGAGTCTTTTTTAAAAAGCACTTTACGTTCTTTCAAGCAGGTGCTAACCAAAGTCGATAAGTTATTATTAACTTGAATTAGTTGAAGGAAGAAAACCGTGCTTTAAATAAAAAATCATTCTCGAGGGATTCTAAAATCAGCACATTTTGCAAATTCCTTACTGTCGATACCTTTATAGATATGAAAAGAATCTCAATGTTTTGAGTTTCATTCCTCAAGTTTAAGAGAGATTTTGAAAAAAATGGAACTATGAGGGGAAAATGATAAGTCCAAGAATTTAAATTACTAAATGTGCAGTATTTCCAATAAAAAACAAGAGCCTGAATTAATAGCTCCAAAGCATTTTTGATCAAACGTTTTGAGTTTTATATTACTAAAGGAATTTTATTTCTCTTTACTTTTCAACTTTTCTTCTATTAGCCATTATTTTGTTGGTTATAAAATGAATAATAGTTCTTATTTCAATATCAAGCTTTAATTTTTGCAACAAATAAGATCCCAGTGCCATTTTTTTGAGTAATTTCACAGATGGGAAGCCAACTACAATCATATGGGTAAACTGTTGCCATGTTCTTCGCAGGGTGTGGGTATTTGTTAGTCTTAAACAACTATTTATCTTTTATGTTTTGTTGGCTGTTAAATGAATTCAGAACTTTTATTTTGTCAATTTTTAATCAAGTGCTATCATCAAATAAGTGCATTGTTACAAAGGACAAAAAATAATTGGCACATTTTTAGTAACTGAAATATTTTTGTATAAGTTGATGTATTTCTCTTTGGTAATTATAGTTTACGTTGTTAATTATTATATCAATAATATTATGACCTTAAATATTCAATTCTTGATTTAAGATAATACTAATAGAGGTATATTCTGACTATAACATTTTATACCAAATCACATTGTGATCATATGAATATTGTTTTATGATTAAGAATGTTGTTTGTTTTGTTTGCCAGATCGTTTTGTCAAATATGACCACACCACCTTCTCTCTAGAAAATTTAGCTATGTTTTTTTACTCGGTCCAGCTTTGTAAAATGTTATATGGGATGGATGTTGAAACAGATTGCATAGAATATGGAATAAACAAAATGAAACAAAACACAATTAGTTTAACTTAATTTTCTTTACTTCTGATGACTGGGGCGGATGGGCATTGTGTTTTGGGTTAAAAAAAGGCAAAGAATTCATTCTTAAAATTTTATTTTTTTTAATTAAAATTTTGTTGAAATCTTAAAAGTAGGCTTTTGATTTATTAAGGAAATTCCTTTAGAGCCTTAGGTCAAATATCAATTGTATTAATGACTGTTTATTCCTTTTGACCTGGAATTTAACTTTTAACTGTTGTTCCTTTTTTATGACATGTGATTTGTTATAATGAAATTGGATATTTTTATCTTTTCATTTCAAACATTTAACCGATTTCTAAATATGTTTTTCACTTGATACTTACATTCAAATAATTATCTGGCACTGTCAACATTAATCTCACCTCAACCCTCTTTCAGGACGCACGACATCGCTGACACTAGCTTGCCACTGGGGTTTGTTTTTCATTGCCATTCTCAGTTCTTCAACTGTTGCTATTCCAGTATCCGGTAGCAGATTATCCACATACGTCAACTTTCTTCTTCCTCTACTTGGTTCCCCTTCGGTTGGTTTCCAGAGAACTAGATTGATAGCAACCTCCACTGGATGCCTGACACAATGACCAGAAAGGCGCATCCTTCTTTGCCTCACTTTACTTGAAAATTTTGGAAGATTGCCCTACAACAAAGTATTATTCATGTGTGCGCCCCATGGAACATTTTTGACCATCCTAAGCAGCTTGGTATAACATCCATCAAGTTGCTTCATCATTTTCTTATCCAGTATCCATGTATCTGATCCATATAGGAATACCGATTCAACCGTTGCCGTAAATAGTCTTATTTTCAAGCCAACAGAAAGACCAGATGACCATATCTTTCTCAACTTGTAACAAGCATTCTAGCTAGTGATTCTCTGGTCATAAAATTTTTCTCTGAACTTTCTATCCATGCTCCAAGATATTTAAAGTTTTGTACGAGCACTTGGAGTGTTGTGGTTGAAAATTTGTATCTCTATCTTTTTGCGTTGCAAACTAGTCCAACTTTTTCTGCTTCATTTTCTGGGCTTATGAGGAGTTCCTGTGCTTGTTCAAACTCTTATGTAAATTTTGCAGGATCGTCTGCAAAGTCCAGATGGGTGAAGATTACTGGAGGGACCCTCCGACTTCTCCGTCTGTGTAGTTTGAAGCCAAGCTCTTCTTCCCTGCCAGCATATGTCACGCGCATTACATAATCTAAAACTATGCCGAACAAATAAGGTGTTAGGGTATCGCTCTGGAGAACACCAGTTCTCATTTCAAAGTACTCTGTTTCTCCCTCAGGTGTTATGACACGCGCTCTTGTATTTTGGTATAGGGCTTCGGTAGCGCTTAGGAGTTTTGGTGGCACTTCATAAGCTTTTAATATTTTGAACATCTTTTTCCTATTGATTAAATCAAAGGCTTTTCTAAAATCACTATAGAAAGCCAGTCAAAAGTATCATTAAATAATAATAATTTTTTAAAGAGTACCTAAGGATGGAGGAGGCATATCTAACCATTATTACACATGGTTATCAGATTTAATAGTTAGCAATTTTATTCTATCCAAGTCTTGATTCATTTATGATTTGTGAAATTAATTGCTAACTAGTAGGGAGGAAGATAAATTCAGTGAATTAGTTATATTTAATTTTTTTCCTTCAATACTTTAAAGTACCCGGTTGAGCTCTGGATGAGTTATATTTGTTTCATGGGGAAGAGGGCCTCTTTAGTCTTCAATGGTAATCTTGTTGTCTGAATAAAAACTGTTGGTGCCACGTCTTCGCAATTTTTTTTTTATGGGGACAATAAATGATAGACAATGTCTGCTATCACTCTGTTCAATACAACTCCACCTCCCATCAAGAAAGGAATTACTTAGTCGACACACTGACGGTTTGTTCATAGCCGATGGCTTTGAACTTTGTACTTTCACTTTTTTTATGACAGTTTTAATCAAACGAATGGTACTCAACACAATGAAAATCTTCAATGAAGAATCTCTAGACCCAGGACTGAATCTCCATGGGAGAGTGTAGATGCAAACTTTAGTAGTATTGGCTATAAAAAGACCCTAAAAAACCTGTGATCTTCAGACAGCAATCTCTTCTTTGCTTTCGGTGATATCCAAGCCTTTCGTTCCATAATATTTTTGTAAAAGTTTTCTATCTTTTTGACTCTCCTGAAATTGCTGCGCTTTAGAAGACTCGCATCAATAATGTTGATAGTACTAGAAATCGTTATGTTAATCACGATTTATCTTTGTTTGAACTAGACTCTACAAATTACCTTCACGGTCTTCCTGTTTATGCTCGACAAGATGTTCCAGGTGCTAGAGTACATGAAATTTAAATAAATATAGCCCTTTCATATACTTCAGTTTGTCTCTTATTCAGTCTCCTTATTATCTATTTTTCTTGTAAAGATCTGCCTCTGCTGACTCTTACTCAGTTATTGAGACAGTATAAGACTCCGTTTCGAAGAATCTGGAGAAGCATCATACTGCTAGCATCTCTATCTCTGTTGACTTCAGTGATCATCACTTGGCCTGTCTGATTTATTCAAATCGGACTGACAGACCAGGTGATGGTACTAACAGCTTCACTCTAGCCAATGGTCTTGTCTCACTTGTTGATTTACTGATTCAGCTTCAGGAGAACATGCTCTTTTAGATCTCTTTTTGACGTCTGTTCGTGTTAATTGTACATTTTCATTTTTACCTCCTTTTGGAGCTTCTGATCATGTTGTTGCCACTGTTGAGATTAAGGCAATTGTTTATAGTCTTGTTGACAAGCCACATCATCACAAGGCTTTTACCTTTGGTCAGGTTGACTGGGATGGATTTCATCAATCTCCTGATGATATCCCTTGGGATTAAGTCTTTTAAAAAAATTGCCATCTGGTACTGCAACTGAAGTTAAGAACTGGACTTAGCTTGGTATTTAAACGTTTGCTTCTAGTCGTACTTACAGAGTAAAATCTCTTTTTTCTCCGTGGCTTAATATGCATTGTTCTATTGCCATTGCTCATCGCAATCATTTTTATAACCAGGTTTAACGTGTTGGAACTGCTGAATCTGGAAGGTTGTTTTTAGGACGGCCTAGCAACTATTGTAAAAGGGTGCTTTCTGATGCTAATTCTCGCTTTGTTGGGTAAATTCGAGAATTTATTTTTATTCAAAGACTGGAGTGAAATTTCTGGAAGATTTAATATAGTGTTTTGAATTCTGGCAAGTCGGTTATTCTTCCACTCTTTTATAGTGTTCCATTTTCTCTGTCCTCTAAGGAAAAGCTGGTTTTGATGCCAGAACCTTCCCCACTCCAATTTATCCCCAAATCAGATTTTGGACTCTCTCTCTTAGTACATCCAAGGTTAGTTGGGAAGATTATTTGTGTGCTTTATCAATGGTCTGGATTTGATTTCAGTAGTTATTTTGAAAGAGTGTGCTTCTGAGCTATCTTTCTTGCTGTCCAAGCTTTTTAACCTTTGCCTATCGAAATCTTGTTTTCTGCCATCCAGTAAAGTTTCTAATGTTGTTTTTGTCCTCAAGAATGCGGGTGACTTATTTGTCCTCCTCTTAGTAGTAAGAACTTGAACGACTTTTCAAGAAAGTACTTGCTGATGTTCAGCACGGATTTATAGGATCTCTCTCCATTGGTGACCTTTTGGCTATCAGCACAGAACATATCCTACGCTTAATGGGCAAATCTGATGAAGGACAAGCTATAGCGCTTGATATATCCAAGGGATTGATAAGGTGTGGCACACTGGCTTGCTTCATAAGCTTTCTAGTTATGGTACTTATGTAAGGGTCTTTGGAATCCTTCAGTCCTTTCTTTCACATCGTAATGCATGTCATATTAAATGAAATCACATCTAATGAGTATTCCATTAACGCTGGCGTTCCTTAAGGCTCTGTTCTTGGTCTGACTCTCTTCCTTCTTTTCATCAGTGATCCTCTCGGTAATTTGTTTCAGTTTTTTAACATCTATGCTGATGACACTACTCTGTTCTCTGACATTGACTACAAGTGAACTCAGGAGGAACAAGTTCAACTTGTGAAAGTTTTAGAATCAGACCTTCAGTAAGCCAGAGAATGAGGAAGGAAATTGTTGGTTTGATTTAAAGTGACTGAAACGCAACTGATGTCATTCAATAGAAGACGAGAAGGTGAGTCCTCTTCTTTCTCCAATATTCATGGAATATCATTCCAATGTTAACCCTTTTGAAGTTGTCTCTTCACTTGAAGAATGCTCATCAGTGAGGATGTTTGGTTTGTCATTTTCTCCAGATCTTTCTTTGGGTTCCTATATTTAATCTATTGGCATTTCTGCTTCTTAAATGATTGGTTCTTTGTATCGTGCTAGAAATTACCTTAGACCTTGCCCAAAGGGTAGAAAACTTTTTCTAGGAGTCCAGGCACTTGGTCTTTTCCTTCTAGATTTTAAAAGAAATGCAACCCTGTAAAATAAACCAGCTATATATAAAAGAATGGTTTGTTTTTCACGGAAACTTGGCGCGTTGACTAGGCAATAAATAACGCAAGTAAATGTTGATCTTTTATGTTTTCTCAGTTAAAAGTACCATTTAAATACCCAAGTTATTTAGACACAAGACATTCTCAGGATCATACAACAAGTTTACGTAAAAAAATTATCCATTATCGAATTAAAAAGAACAAATTGTAGACGTCACACTTACAAAAAAATCAAAGAAACCCACGTTTTTTTATTGTTCTTTTCTTTAAACTTGAAATTAACTTTGAGACAACAAGTTACTGGTTTGATTAACCTTCCATTGTCATGTGGCCATAAAACAACCAAGACATTGTCCTTGATACTACAATTTACCAAAGTTATAGAATTTGTTTAAAAATGATTTAAAAGATTTGACAAAAATTATGAAATATTCTCTATCAATTATCAGTTATTAGTTATTTAAGAACCCCAAATTTCTTGGAAAAGATATTAAGAAATTTGAAGATGACATTAAAACTAGGGAAATGCTAACATGTAATGTTTGTAATTAGTAGAAAGACATTTGGGTTACTCTGGAATATGAAGATCCAACCGATGCTACTCCAGGCAACAGTAGCATCTGTTCTACTCAGACAGGAGTTTACCATGTCATAAGTCATAAGCTTTTCTGAACTACTTTTCAGGAGATGCTTCTCCCATGGTCAGACTTACAATTACAGCCTGAAACTGGAAGACGTATCTCTCGACGTGTAGCTCAAAAAAAGATTCTGGTTCATGAAATAAAAAAGCTCCTGTATCTATGGGCTTTCACTGAGTCCATGAAGTCAAGAATTTTCAAATCTTCTTCTACTGTTTTCGCAAAGTTGTGTGAAAAAAGATACGGAGACCAAATGACATTAGAGACTGTGGCTACGCTCGACTACTCAGAGCAATGACAAAGAGGTTTATCTCAAAAATATTTGCAAACGTTGCTATCCTGTCCTGTCACATTTAGAGATAACGAACAAACTGGGAATATATTTATAGGGCTGTGGAATGCGTTGGACGTTTTAACCTCTTCTCCGTTATGCTCTTGCCTGGGAGCTTTCTCATTATTTTTGCTAATTATTTAGATATCTTAATCTATAAGAGATTAAACATTTTTCTCTTGACTGATACTATTTTTCAAAACATAAAGTTTAGTTTTAGAATTATTAAATCAAGGGCATATATCTACAATTTTGTGTGAATGTTATGAACAACTATTTTGTACTATATGCATTTATCGTTCGTTATGTAATAACTAACAGATTGGCGTATTCATTGAATTATTTGACCCGAGAAAGCTTTGCTAGAGAAAATATAATTTTTCTAAGAAAAATAACAACAGAAAATCCTTAGCCTTCATTCTTTGTTGAGAGAATAAACTCAAATGGTTTCCTTCCCAGTGCTTTTGCTACAGGAAGATTATTCATTGAATCTAAATTCCTGTCTGTTCTTCGATGTAGGAATAGGTAAATAAAAGGAAATAAATACTTTAAAAGAACTTCCTTTGACCGAGACATATTTAAAGTCCTTTTCATAAGCAAGAAAAAACTTTAATCAACATAGAATAGCGGTGACTATTTTATGTCTGAATATCAATTGAAATGATTTCTCTTTTTACAGAATAACATAATGTTCTCTACCCTCTATACAAATTTATTAGTCGTATTCTAAGCGAATGTACAGTTTAAAAAAAGCTTTTTCCCGTTATCAGCATACAGCGCAATTTACATTGATAATAGTCTCGATTCTAGAGTCACGACTGTACCTGTATTTAGAAAATGCACGTCATTGGGATCCTGACCTAATGATTAGATTAGAGTCACATGTTGCAATGATTACAATAGAAAATGTTGTGTCAACGAACTGCTGTGGAACTAACGATTCCAAAAAAGCATCCAAAATACACAACTAACCTGAACATAATGAATATCAGAAAACAGAAAGAATCTTAAAAATGACAAAACATTGCTTAATCTATATTTACTTGAGAAAACTTTTTAATATACTATAATTAACTACGCTCAATGTAATAATCTGTTAAAATCGTGTAAAAGTAAAAGTAAGCTTAGTGTATTATATAATACATTCATTTTATTTTATTTCTTTAACGAGATATAAAATCTATAATTTTTCTGTATAACCATCTCAATACAATGTGTAAAACTTACACAATTTTTATTGAATATATGCACAGAAATATGGTGTATTTTTCTTAAAGTTTTTATATATATATACATAAATAAAATATATACATATATATAATATATACATATATATAATATATACATATATATAATATATACATATATAATATATATATGATTTTTTTGTAGTAACAGGATGATTATTAATAAATATCAATAATTAATGTCAGAAATTAAGCACTTCATGCCACAACTAAAATGAAATTAATCATTCATAATTGTATGGCCTGTTAAAATTTATTACCAAAATTTTTAAAAATGGGCCCTTTTAATAAAGCAATTGAAATAAAATGCACAGAATTTCATTATCATGAAATGTTCTCAGACTTGATTCCGCGAGGAGTATCAGCAATCAGCGGGGTACCATTCTAAGACCTAGAGGTCAACACTGAATCATGATAAACGGAATATCAATTTGAGACATTGTTGATGTTGATGCTGTTGATATCATGACAAACTTGTAGAAATTGGGATATTCTCAACTTTACAGGGATTGTTATTGTTTTCAGTCACCATACTCTAATGCTTTCTGTCGCGACGTCTTGAGAGAATTAATTATCTCTTCTCCACTTCTTAAGTGTGATAACGTATGTCTCTCGTCGGCTTTCATCTGTTTTGCCCTTGGGTATTTCTCCTGATTATGTACTGATTTTTACCCTTTAACGTCATGAATAAAACAATAAAAAATTATATTGTTTTTCATAACGTCACATTGTGATCACCTGAAGCATCTATAATCATGTTGAGAGGCACCTGCCACTTTTCAGTTGTTTTAAATGGTAACATTTCTTATTTAAGACAAAGTCAGATAGCATTGATTCAAAAAGAATGGCACGATGGCTTTCCTTAATTTTTTTCTTGTTGTTTTAAGTGTCCTTTTTATCTTAATTCTTGGGCTAAGAGCATAATTTTTGTGGATATTAATTTGCGTCTCTTTACAAAAATACCTTGACTGGATAACATTTCTGCTGTTCACCAATAATTTTTCAATTTCTAGATTTTGAATTCTAAATCCGTTTGTTGCCATTTAGCTTTTCCAAGTGTTAAAGCAGTGGCTCTTCTTTTTATCCTTGAAAAATGAGATTTCCAGAGCTTGTGGGTAATATTGTCAATCATCCAGATTTAAAATAACATCTCACGATAAACCAACTTATACTGATGATACCTTCTCGAACCTTTAATCAAAATATTTTTCTAGCTCTTAAACTATTGAACATTGGAATAAATCATATCAGGTTTTATCACTTAAAACCTGAAGATGACGCTGCATATAATCCTTTGAAATATTGGAAACACACTTTATAAGCAAAAGAATTTAACTCCATACAAGGAAGTGTTGATGTCGCAAACTTTGTCGCAAACTTTAACTTCGTGAAGTTGATCAGTCTTTTGTTTCACATACAAGGTAAAAACTACTTTTCTCTTTTTTATTTTGACTATAATTTTCTTATCAGACTCCTGGCTTGCATCAACCTTCCTTGGATCAAACTGTAGAAAATAATCTGGTTTCTTAATAAAATACATGCTCCTATGTATTCCATCTTACCTCTAACAATTTTGTAAAAATTATTAAGCATACTTCGGAGAGGTAGTTGACAAAATCTGTTATTAATACTACCTTCTAATCTATTTTTCCATTTTACTTCCACAATTCTATACATTCGGAGTGAAAAAGTTTTAGTTCTAACTTTTTCCTTTTATCCAAGACAGAAAGAGAATTTATTGTATGCTGCTGTTGTCTTGTCAATAATCAGAAACTTGTCTCTTTTCTTGAGAAAATCATATAAAGAAGTAGATAACATGTCACTGGCTGAAGCTTTAAAGTGGAATGAGCTGGTGAAAAATAAGAATAAATATAAATTGTTGTCCTTAAGGGGTTATCAGATATTGAAAAATGAATGACTTTATAAGAATATTATGCTTGGAAAAATAAGTGTTGACGAACATGGCAACTTCACTCCAAGGTTGATAAAGTACTTGAGAGATTTCATTGTTATCATTGGTAAGATGGAGATTTGTGGGTTGTAGAAACATTAATTTTTAAGCCGACTTCGGCTGGATATTTAGTTAGGAGATGGAGGAAAGTTTGCAGTTCGCAGCATGATTTACTTATAACAGCGATGTCATCTGCGTAGCTCAGATTGGAAAGGGTGTGACCGCTAATTGAGAAGCCAGATGTGCATTCATTTTCAACTTGAAACACGAGTGCTGCAATGACGATGAAGAATAGAATAGCAGATAGCACATCACCTTGTTTTACTCCTTTCAGAATGGTAATGCATCGTGACGTTCCNTATCATTGGTAAGATGGAGATTTGTGTTGATTTTATCGGTTGTCATGCACTTGGTTGTAGAAACATTAATTTTTAAGCCGACTTCGGCTGGATATTTAGTTAGGAGATGGAGGAAAGTTTGCAGTTCGCAACATGATTTACTTATAACAGCGATGTCATCTGCGTAGCTCAGATTGGAAAGGGTGTGACCGCTAATTGAGAAGCCAGATGTGCATTCATTTTCAACTTGAAACACGAGTGCTACAATGACGATGAAGAATAGAATAGCAGATAGCACATCACCTTGTTTTACTCCTTTCAGAATGGTAATGACATCGTGACGTTCCAATATCTGTTTTGATATATGCCTTTGAGCTGTCATATGATTGTTTCATATTAACTTGTCGCTGTCCATTGGATTGGCGGCCTTTAACAAGAATAAAGCAACACTGACCTCCAAAAGGATATCATATCAACTAAAATAGAAGATCTTCAACACCTACGAGTTACCGGTAGTTTTCTATGGACTGGAGTGCGTTAACTGGACCTCAAAACCCTTGCAAAAACTTGTCATTTTCCAAAAGCATATGATGAGATTCATGACAAACGGAGGACTGTCTGATCATACGCGAATTGACGACCTTCTTCATACAACAAAACTCACTCCCATCAAATCCACAATTAAATCTAGGGTCTTGAAGCTCTACGGTCACACCAAACGCTGTACTCAGGGAGAAAGCAAAATCTGCCTAGAGAGAATGGTGGAAGGAGGAAGAAGTGGAGGAAAACAACCAAAACGATGGCGCGACAACGTTAGCTATTGGACTGAACGAAACCTGATGTCATCAAACACCGTAGTCAAAGACAGAAATTTATGGAGACATTTATCACATGTTGACGCGCAATCTACTGAGGGTGGAGTAGGCGAATGATGATGATGATGATAAAGTACTAACTGTTGACTGTGGGCTGTTTTATATGCCTATTTTTCTTAGAAGTCCGATTATCTACCAAGTTGCGTTCTCAGTTGGATTTTGTCTCAAGAGAAGTATTAGCAGTACCAGTAGGAGCAAAAATATTTTCAAAAGTAGTAGTAGGTCAACAGTAGCAGCAAAGAGAGTAGTATCCAGAGTAGCAATAATAGTAGAGAGAATAATAGCGATATCGCTGTAATAATGATACCAGTATTTGCGACAATAAAATAATGGTATCACTTAAAGAGTAGAGGTGATTAAATGCGGTAACAAAAGTGGGAGATGTAATAGATCCATTTTTAAGTAGTTGTACTCGAATGCTATAAGCACTTACCCAGGGTTGATTACTTAGTAGCAACAGTAATAGAAGAAGAGGCAATGGTGGAGGCAGTAGTAGAAGAAGTTATAATAATAGTCCCAGTAACCATGTGATAATAACAATACAAGTACTAGAAGCAGCAATCGTAGCAGAAGAACACAAAGAAGAGGTGTAAGTAGTAGTAGTAGTAGTAGTAGTAGTAGTAGTAGTAGTAGTACCAATAGTCAATAAAAAGAGTTTGAAATTCTGTTAGTGGTGAATATGATGACTGTAGTGGTATTGTAATAAAGGTTTTAGTAGTGACCAAAGTACAGCGTAGTAATTGTAGTAATGATAAAATTAGTAGTTATCTACGTTAGATCTATATACGTTATTACAATAGTATTTAAACTAGCAATATTTGAACTATTATTAATTGTAATAACAGTAGCAGTAGTGCAGTAATACTGGTGGTAGCAGTGATGGTGATAGTGATTTTGTAGTTATTCCAATAAGAAAAGTTATATCTGTAATAAGTTTTAATTAGTTAATAATTAGTATCAGCAGTAGTAGCAATAATTGTAGTAGTATTTAAAGGAGTAACAATAACGGTATCAACATTACCGTTGAAATTAGTATGATAATGTTAATCTAATTAATATTACCTGTACCGTTGGAGGTAATGTTCATGTTAATAGCTACTTTTTTCTTCAAATGAACATTGAAATTTTAACAAATATTATCTTTGATAACAAAATTTATTTGATTGGATTTGATGTGATAGCAGTGTCAACTACTTTTCTTTTAGAACTTCCTAAGGACAGGGAATTCAGAAAATTGTCTGATCTCCAAAACAACACCACAAGAGGTAAGGTATCTTTAGAATTTTTGTACAGAATAAATAATCTCCAGGAGCATTTATATAATGATTCTCTATTTGCAACGGCAGAGGTAGTACTAAGGAAATATATGAAGTCAAACACAGTAGATCCTGCTTTTTACCATACTGACCTGTGGAGAATTATCGTAAAAAAATTGACTGATGGCGAGCAAGACTAACACAATTAGCTTGCAAAGATTTTAGATTTCCGGAATATTCATTGAAACGTGGGAGAAACTTGATCGATGCTTTCAATAGGTAAAAAATATCACCTGGGATTTCTAACTAATTCTACTTGTAAGGCTATTTTTTTATTATTTTAGTGTTGTACGGAAAAATTGTTGACAAAAGTGGTTATATTTATTTATTCCTCTGTTTAAACTATAACCCTCAATTATATCAATAATCGTAAAGGCATAAACACTCTTTAAAATAAACAAAAAGTGACAAAATCATATTAACAAATTTTTTAATATATCACTATTTATTTTAGTGTCTTACGATATCGGTAGAAAATGCAGTTCTGACAATTCAGTCTTTCAATCAGATATTATCGAAATGAGATGTTGTTTGCTAGTAGTTTGGTATTTTCTAATAACTTAAGATCAATCTGATTCTTATGAAAAAATTCAAGTTCAGTACCAAATTCAAATGTTTTCTTTTCTTGTCCTATGCCATGCTATCTTTTAGTGTCATATGGAAGTGTCGTATGGAATTTTTGCGACAAAAAAAATATGTCTCCGTAAAAACGAATTTTCAGAGTGCAAATCGTTTTAAGGCAACTAATTACACCTAAAATAGTAAATTATTAAAGTTTCTTAGAGTGCAGTATATCTTGATGCAAGTCAAATATTTATTCCATACGACATTCAAATACTGCAATTTCTGAAAGAGACCTGAAAGGCGCTCACGTTAATATAAAACATTGTAGACGTTCGAATTGTTTCCTATTTCAAAGTATTCCCTTCCAGTTTATTGATTTGAAAAGATATAATGCGAAAACAACAGCAAAACCCTTTCAATAGGATTGAACACTAATTGACCTTTTTGTACGACACAAAATTCCGAAGCCAAAAACCATTATAGCCAAAAACCTATAATTTATGAAGTTAACGAACTTCATAAATTATAGCTGATAACCGAAATGTTTTGAACACATAATCGAAGATGAAAAACAGCTAAAAAATGTTAAACTTTGTATTAATCATTACAGCATTATTCATAAAAACATTTATCTTGGAACCAACACTTGCAAACTGGACATCTCAGCCATTCTTCACCATTATTGTACAAACCATTGCATTTCAGACACAGATTATCGTCCTCACTGAATTTTTCATGGCCACAAATAACAGCATACTCATTTTCGTACCACTTNATTCCGAAGCCAAAAACCATTATAGCCAAAAACCTATAATTTATGAAGTTAACGAACTTCATAAATTTTAGCTGATAACCGAAATGTTTTGAACACATAATCTAAGATGAAAAACAGCTAAAAAATGTTAAACTTTGTATTAATCATTACAGCATTATTCATAAAAACATTTATCTTGGAACCAACACTTGCAAACTGGACATCTCAGCCATTCTTCACCATTATTGTACAAACCATTGCATTTCAGACACAGATTATCGTCCTCACTGAATTTTTCATGGCCACAAATAACAGCATCCTCATTTTCGTACCACTGGAAGTGGAAAGGTTTCTCGTCACTAGCAATTTTGAAGAAATAGATGTATATGTTTCTATTTGGGTCCACTTTTATCTCAAGCTTATGGATGTTAAGGGTCTCTTTGTTTTTACTGGCGTTTTTGACGTCCTTGGGCTAGATGATATGTTCACTTTCTGGTATATACGGCAAATATTGATGGAACAAATCTCTTAGCTGCATTAGTAAAATCGAACGGCGAATATATGACAGCTTGCCCTGATTTGACTTTACGAAACACTACATTCTTAACGTTCCCTCAGTCTATGAGAACACAAGTGAAATTGATAGTTTGTAGCTGACGCGACATCGGTAAGTTTCATTTCAGCCTTAAAAAATCTTTCTTTATGAAAAACAAGAGAAGTTAGCACTTTATTTCTGCTGATTGATTTCTGCACCACTTCTTAGGATCCCAGAAGTCAAACGTCCAGGTTATTTTCTTGTTTTCCAGCTCTCGGATATCGAAACAAAAGATTTAATGATTCTCAGCGCCTTCTATTAATGTAAGTGTGTAATGGGAGCATATCAAACAAGGCATACAACTTTTCCATACGACACTAAAATCGTATGAGTTGCACTGCTTTATCGCTCCACAAAAACATCAAAATCCCAGTTTTCAACCAATTCATTGTTTTTTTTTGATAATGCGATACCTAAGCTAGTTCAAAATGGGAAAAAAACAAAAGTATTCGAAAAAAATATTTGTCCTTGTATGTTGACGTATATAAAAATACGCCCTTGTATTAAATTAATGTAAGTTTCTCTGATTTATAATTTTAACTTGCAAATTGAAATGTCTGGACACTCCAATATTTTACTGTTAAAATTAGATAATGAATAACAATTGCGAAATTTATATGTATGTAAGCTTGTAGAAAATAGTCCAAATTCATAAGAATGTTGTTCGTTTCAAAAATGTCAAGCAGATTAATTCATTACAGTAAAATACAACAATTTCTTTTTAGATATTAAAATTGACGATCATCTTTAACGAGGGTTTAGTAACACCAATAAACCAATAAACAAGGGATATGAGAAATGGAATTGTATTAAGTGCTGTGAGACTTAAACTTTAGAGTAGCCTATATTATGGTAAATTTTGTTTGTTAAACTTTCAGAAAAGACCAACTGGTGAGTACACATACATAATAAATGGACATTGGTTCGTCTTTAATTTGAAGCAGACCATACTTTTTAAAAGCTATTGATTTAATAACAATTAAAAGATAAATATATGTTGGGTATGCTTGTTATCCTCGGAATAATCACAGGCCAAATAATAACCATCTAGCTAAGGTATATTAGGTAAATTTAAATTTGAAAAAATGTTTTTATTTCTGTATGAGAATTACTTCATTTACGTCTATATATCTCTAATTTCTCAATTTAGGACAAGCAAGAAGCACTTAGTATCAGATATTTATGTTGGACGTTTTTATTCTCCTTAACTTTTCAATTTACTTCATTTATTTGCCGCGCTTTCTGTTATACTTAACACAGCCCAATAAGTATTTCGCTGATATCAACCTCCTCTAATGTTCGTATCTTTAACTTCGCTTTCCTCGGCTGCCACTGGCTTCGTCCTTCCAATTCTTTTTCTACTACTACTTCTTCTTCATCGTCATCATCGTCATCATCGCCATCATCGTCATCATCGTCATCATCGTCATCATCGTCATCATCATCATCATCGTCATCATCATCATCATCATCATCATCATCATCATCATCATCATCATCATCATCATTTTCTTCTTCTTCTTCTGTGCTGTCAGCCGGCTCCAGTTCTCTCTTCTTAACAACCATTTTCTTTAGTCCCACCTTTTCTTATCAAATGCTCAGTAAATATTATGCACCTATATGTGATCTTTTCAAAATGATAATTTTGTGATAGTAGTGTTTTTAACATACTTAAATGCCACATTTTTTGCCAAAGATATTTTATCCATATCTTTACTACCTAATTAACCAATCGTTGGTGGGATAAAAAGTAACAACACAATTTTAATTAATGAAAGGGGTTCATTATTACTAGGCAAGGTAATTTAGTATACTAGACTAAAATGTAAGTGGGGAAAAACTATTCTTTGTAAACATCAAGATAATATATGCTCTCAGTTTTCATTATTATGGTAAATTCAAACATATATATTTTGTACTGCCTACGCTTAAAAATCTAAGAAAAGTAAGTGCATCAAAGAACTAAGTAGACCTGTATTCCTTTTTTTCTCAATTATTGGCCCATTT
>RDPX01000195.1:188666-205606 GCA_003991215.1 Morbakka virulenta | reverse complement strand
GGGTTACACAAAACACTCTTGTTTTTTGTGCCTATGGGACAGCAGAGCAGATAAAAAGCACTACAGACAGAAGGTATGGCCAAGACGATCAAGCTTCATACCAGGTGAGCACAATGTACAACACCCTCCTCTGGTTGATCAACAAAATATACTTTTACCCCCACTGCACATAAAGCTCGGCCTGATGAAACAGTTTGTCCGGGCAATGGATAAAAGCGGAGAAGCCTTCACAATCTTGCAGCAAAAATTTTTGTTGGACCTCAAATCCGACAGCTACTTTTGGATGATGATTTCAAAGCTATTCTCAGGGGCAAAAAACTACAGGCCTGGACTGCTATTAAATCTGTTGTGAAGAACTTCCTTGCAAACAAGCGTGCAAGTACCTACCAGGAAATAATTTCCAATCTGTTGCACAGTTCCAAGGAAATGGGCTGCAGAATGTCAGTGAAAGTCCACTATCTTCACTCCCATCTGGACTTCTTTCCAGATAACCTCGGAGCTGTAAGTGACGAGCATGGTGAACACTTTCATCAAATCATCTCCACGCTTGAGCACCGTTATCAAGGCCGGTGGGACGAGTCCATGTTTGGAGATTATTGCTGGCTTTTAAAACGAGACACAACTGCTGTACACAACAGAGCAACTCGAAAATGTTTTGAATTGTGAACTTTGTATTGCTTGGACAACAATTTGAAGTATGAACTCAGTTTCAAGCATTACTTAAATTTCCCTTTTAATTGTATTGCTTTTTCTTTTGAACTATATCGAAATTGTACTTTTAAGTATCCAATATTACCATTCAGGGTGAAGAGCTTAGTGTGATGAAGACTACTTCTCTTGACTATTGCTTCAAAGAGTATAATATTTTTTGAAATATTTATTGCTCGCATTGCAATATCCTATTTTCAAAAGTCTTATTTATATGCAGAAAGCTCAATAAAAGTGGCATTTGATTTATAGACTTTTGGCATTTCATGAATCAACTTTTGTGTTTTTGAAAAAAAATTCTCTCCAAGAAAATTTGTGACTTTGATGTGAATTTTCTATAAAAAAAACCCGACGTGCTAGAGAAAAACGGATTTCAGATTTGGAATCAGTGAGTGGAACTTGGTTAGAAATGTTCAATTTAATGTCGGCAACAGAGAAAAATTATTTTTTTGTCATGCAGTGTTAGCGAACAAGCATTCACTACCATTATCAACACTTACCACATTTTAAATTAGTGTAGTGAAGAGCAGCGGCATGTACATTATTATTTGTGTATCCATTGAATTCATAAACATCCACATGGGTAGTAATAAAAATATTAGCAAATGAAATCTGCCTGCATGTACCAGTCGATACAATGGAGACTTGATATTCAGTGGTTTCTGTGTTTATCATATCCAATTGGTGTTCTTTTGCGTTTTGATGTGAGATGAAGTATGTAATTGAAAATTGGTTTCCTACCATTAGGCTCATGAAAACATACTACTTTCAGTGACACCATTTCAATGAAGAAAGTTATAACGGTCTCTGTGTTATTAATCTGTTATAATACGATATTCTAAAGAATGAAATCGATTAAAAAATTGAAATTCACATCAGTTAAAAATCTTGTTTAAAAGGTTTAATAAATATAATGGGAGAAAGTATCCATGTCTGGATCTAAAATGGGATTCTTTTCTCTCTTATCTTGTCATTTTATTTTGAATGAAGGTTGTTGATTTCCAAGCCGGAAAACTAGCTTTAGATAAGTAAATTGTCTTGTTGCCTATGAATTGACTTTTTCCGAGCTGAAGACTTTTGTGACCCTGTTATTTCTATTGATTAACAAAAAGTGTTGCTGTGAAACCATTCATGAAAAAGACAACTTTAGAGAAAAGATGTAGAATGGATTGTATTTTATCTTTTGCCTTAAGTGTTTCAGCGCAAACGTGTAATACCTGCCAATTCAGGTTTCCATCAAATTTAAGATAAAGTTTAAACGACTTGTCTTTCAGTTCACTAAACTGGTTATAACCTACACCTTAATAAAAGTAGATAAGAAAAATATACCAGTGATAAGAACAAAAAGGCTTTAGACCCTTGACATCGACTTTCAACGAGTAAAAGGCATTCTTGTCCACCTATTAAGGTTGTCCACACAATTAACGACCCTTTGTCCATTTAAAAATTGCCCCTGTCTTCCAGCATTCAATAAATCAATTAACATTGGGTCAAAGGTCCATTTTCTATGCCTTGATCAACTTCTTTGTAAATGGTTATAGAAAGAGCATGCAGTATGCATTATTCCCTTACGCATGAATATGAAGGGTCCAACTGTTACATGATTCTAATGGAATGTTCTCTTACCTCCGTCTCTTTTAAGTCTTTTTGTTATTTTATAAGAAATGAGAGTGATGTAGTGTATACATATATATATATATATAAAGTAAATTGACACATTTTGTTTCAAAGAGTAACAAGAGACGACGGAAGGGATCTAAAGGACAGTGGCAAGCTTGTTTATCTATTTATAAAAAATAAAATCATAGTTATTTGACACTATAAAGTAGAAGACCTTTTTTCATGTACAATTTGGTAGGAGTTAAAAAGAGTTGAAACAAAAGATTATCTATATGAATTTTGGGGTAGTGGTGGTGGTGGGCTGTGTGTATGTGTGTGGGGGGGGGTGTTAAATAACATTATGAGCAACTATCTAAAAGAAAAAGACCTATAGGAAGACGCTATGAAAATAATGGCAAGTATGACATAGTCTTCACAAGTTAATACTTATTTATAATCCTTCACAGTAAAAAGTTATCAGGTTTTTTATTTATTACAGCTTTTACTTGTACCCCGTGAAGCATTTTCTTGTTTTCCAGCTCCAATTCAATTACTAAAAATAAATATTATACTGGTGGATTTTGGTCAAAATATTTGTGATTATATCCCAAATTGATCTCGGTTTTGTTTTGTTCTGTTATATTTTGTTAAAATTTTCATTAAAAACAACGATCCAGTTAAACATCTCTTTTTTTTCGTTTCATCAAACTGTGGTAGTAGAGAAATCATTCTCACTACTATTGTAGTGATTATTAAGTTTCCTAATTTCGAACATTAATATTCGAATTAGAACATTCGAGTTTAAAGTGACATAAAAAGTAATAATAATACGTTAGAGAAAGTTAAGCATGATACCAGAAAAAGTGTAAGGCCTTAAAAAAGCACCGACTGCCAGATAACTACAATGGTGCATACTTCCCAAAAAAACTGTTCACCCTATCCAACAGAAGGCATCTAAAGGAACTATGACGTTTGTATTACTTAACTAAGTCGTAAACAAAAGCATCATACATATTCTCAAACAAAATGAAAACAACAAAAGATAATTTCAAGATATAAGAAAAATATAGACTGGCAAAATGGCACAGAAGTTTCAGAATAGAAGGAAAAAGAGCCTAGCAGGTATGTTAATCTTCCCTACATTGCGAGAATCGGCGTAACATAGTAGAATTTCGATGCATCTTCCATTTAGACGAAGCCTGCGCTAACGTTTCTCATAATTCAGTGACCAAATAGACAAGGTATAAAAATATTATTTGTATACCAAATTGAGCCCGTAGAGAAACCTATTCTATAAATTGAAGATTTAAAGAGGATGTCTGATCAGCACTCCAAATCATCTTTTGAAAGGGAGGAGTACAAAAGTTGTATAATATAATTGACCACAATAGAAAATATATCCATAGCTTTGACGAAAATAACCCCAAAAAGTAGCGAACAGAACTAGACTGATCCTAAATTTAGAAATTAAACTCTGGAGTATTGCTAAAAACCATATAAATTATATTTTATGTCGTTTAGCTATGGTATGATAAAAAAAACCCAAGGATTAAAACAGCTGTCTGTTCCTTGGGTTGCTCAAACGTCCAGCACTACTACTACACTACTAGATACTTATACTTAACGAGAAATTTCTATCAGATCAGTTGTCGATGACTAGAGATATTTTTTCTCTCAAAATTTATCCCAACAAAAACCGTTAAGTTTCCATTGCATGACAAATCTATTCATATAATTTTCTTATCTGTTAAAAAAGTAAGCTTACTTTCACCACTTCCCTGTGCTTCTGTGTGACTATAAAGGATTATTAGAGTGAAAGNGCTAAAAACCATATAAATTATATTTTATGTCGTTTAGCTATGGTATGATAAAAAAAACCCAAGGATTAAAACAGCTGTCTGTTCCTTGGGTTGCTCAAATGTCCAGCACTACTACTACACTACTAGATACTTATACTTAACGAGAAATTTCTATCAGATCAGTTGTCGATGACTAGAGATATTTTTTCTCTCAAAATTTATCCCAACAAATACCGTTACGTTTCCATTGCATGACAAATCTATTCATATAATTTTCTTATCTGTTAAAAAAGTAAGCTTACTTTCACCACTTCCCTGTGCTTCTGTGTGACTAGATAGGATCTGCAATACATTTGGTATTAAAATCTCAAGAAATTTCCTAAGTAAGGTAATTAATTGATGATATATTGTTCCAAATTTAATAAAAAGTAATAATAATAAACAAAACCATCTTGTACAATAGCGTTTAACCAAAGACCAACCGAAAATGTTGGTACTGAATTTGAATGTTGCAATTAAAATAACGTTTGGTGAAAATCTTTTTCTCTATCACTTGATCGGTTCAAGGGGCTAGCAGCATGACAGCATTTGGAAACGGCTCTGGTAATTTCAGTATCGAAGTTAATTGACCTGACACCTAACCAGGGTAGTATTAGGTACATAGGGCTCTTGCCACAGGCACCGTATACTCATGAAGGTGTAGTTCATCACACTGTTGTTATTTGCCGTCCTAACAAATTATCAGAAAAAACATCCGTGACCAAAGTGCAGTTTTTTTAACAATGAATGGAATACAAAACCAGAATACATATTTAACAGGTATGGTATCGGAGAAGAAAAGGTGCCAGGGGATCTAAACTGAGAGACTTCAAAATAAATTGCTGGGAAGGGTATTTAAAAATCTTGTGGTAAGGCAACAATAGACAACTGAATTTCTCCAGGAGTTAAAATGGGTAAAGAGGGAGGGAAATTAAAGAAGTGAAAGAATATGACAATTAACGTGTGGGTGAAAAGACAGAAAATCATATTCACTAGGAACCAAGGGGAGGGAGGGATGTTTAAACTGGTTCCAACGCATTTTCTGGATGAGTATCAAGACATGAAAACCCCATGAAAACGTTTTGGGAAGGAACATGGAAAGCAAGTTCATGAATATAATCCATATATATCCATATATATGTTGCTGTAGAATTAAGAGGAAGATGGAAGATCATGACTTTGTTTTCAATACGACATTAATTGCTATTAAAATGGCTAAGAGAGCTGGCAGGAGCTTCTCTCTAAAATATGGCAACAATACTCCATGCGAGCTTTGATTAATGTATGACGACGGTGTCAGAAACAAAGAATTGAGCAAGCACGTCAGAGAGGATCTATTTTCATTGCTCAGACTTAACTAGGAAAAACCAAGAACACCAAATGGTAAAAAATCGGTTGTAGTGAACTATTGAAGAATAATTTTATCCATTGAAAGATTAGATAGAAATGAGCTGGTAACTTAGCTAGTATAGAATGTAGCTCTAAAAGTCAGTGACACTTGGTCGAATCTCGATTGATTCACTTTGACTTGCCAATAGTTTTTCTTTACAAGACCATGACATAAGGTACAGCTCCACCATACATAAACAGGAAGTAAACAAATTAGAGCAGGACACTAAATCCACAGTCAAAGACAATTTTTAATCAAGCAAGTTCATAATTTAATTTACTATTATTTTTACCAACTACAACACTTACTTCACTGTGAAAAACAAAACATATTTGGCTATATAATCTCACACCGATAAAAATTTATAGGTAAGGTAGTTTCTTATTCACTTTGAAAACTGCTAAAGACCGTTCACTAAGGTCATATTACAATTTTTATCGACAATCCCTTTTGCTTACAATAAACATTTGTAAAAATGTTTACAAACTCATCTAAAATTAATGATCTGCCTTAAAATAATTGAAGGCACTGTTATACTGTATTTGTAGCACAAATACTGGTGCACTGTTGAAAAATCATATTGTGGGGAAAGCAAGTTTCTGACGTTGTACTTCCTTTTCTGTTTCGTTGTTTAATGAAGTTTTGTCCATAACTACCACTAGTTTAAAAGGACAGATCGTAAACAATTCCACGAAACCGACTCGATATTTAATAAATTGCTTATTCGATACTACAACTCTATCTAAAATAAAGCCCGACAAAGTATTTCAAACTGAAAAGGTAAAGAGAATGTGAACTATTTCTTTACGCAATCTTACAAATACGATAAGGCAACGATAAGACATCAGTGAATTGATTTTAGTTTTTCTACCAGATGATTAATGAAGGTGTAAGGAAAAGACCAAGCAGAAAGACATTGTTTTACCACTTCTTGTTGGAAACAAAATGAAGCCACAGGAAGAAGGCAAGGTAGGAGGTATTTATTGAAGTGACTTGCAGCAAAATGAATGAAGCTGCGAGTGAAAGGCAAGGTAGAAGACGATAGCCTTAACAGCGCAAGGCCATGTAATACATTAAGTTTCTAAGAAGGCAAGAAATACTTGTATTCAAACCCTTAGTCCTGGGTAAACCAATTACTTTATTTGACTTCCTTCTAATCGTCTAAAGTCAATCTCAACCAACATAACCAGTACTATTTTCTTCATCATGTAATTACTTATCTGCAAAAGTATGAAATCACTTAAGTGCATTGCGCAGAATAAGGTTAACCAGGCTAAGTGTAAGATACCATAACAAAGGCTTAGTCGGAGAACCTATTATACAAACTGTTCAACATTCATCCTGTCCAATTACTAAGCCTTATAAAATAGAGATTTGTGGCTAAGCTTGGTTTTTACCTCAACTGACAACAGTAAACCATGCTCTATAAACTTTCAACAGCTTTCTTTATCCCTTTACGATAGACTTGAGATAACACTCTTTACATTTTTATCTGACGGCCTTTTTGAACAGGGGTTTCGTATACAAGTACTTTAGAGTGTAAAACATTGCAGTGGGCCAAAAAAAAATTCATTGACGTTAGAAAAAAGTTTAATTTTTTGCTACTACTGAAGTGCTTTCAACTGGAGAGCATTAATTTTTTTTCTAATTTGATATGCAGACCCAAAAATTGTCGAGAACACATTGATTATATTATGAAACTTTAGTCACATTACTTCTGATTAAAGTCATCTATTGATCAGTCTTTAATTCCTTTTTTCTGACATTAATATGCAAGGAATGAAGTGACAGAGCGAGGGAGAGAGAGAGAGACAGAGAGACAGAGACAGAGAGAGAGAGAGGGAGACACAGAGAGAGAGAGACAGAGACACAGAGAGAGAGACAGAGAGAGAGACAGACAGAGAGACAGACAGAGACAGACAAACACAGAGTCAGAGAGTATGTGAGTATGTATGTGAGTGTGTGTGCGTATGTGTGTATGTGACTGTGAGAGAGGGGGAAGTAAAGAGGAAAGGAAAACGGAAAAAAATTCTTGCCTGATTCTTCCAAACAAATCGCTTTTTGATAGCCCTTGGTCTGTATGAAGTAGTGACCTTCGTATTCGGCAGTTGTAATGACAAAAATTGAAAAAGTATACTACACTAAGAAGTGTATCAAAAGACGTATAGTTCCCACACCCCTCATACACCATAATGATTCTCTGTGATTTATCTGAAAGAAAAAATCAAAACTTTGAACTATTTAATCAATATCAAGTAATTATTTCAAATATTCAGAAAATAAGTTAAATTGATATTTAAGAAAGGTCTTATTTACCATCCTCGGAGCTTAAACTATTTGGCTGACATTTTGATGGATTTATATCTTCCGATGGATCACAAAAACATCTGACAGTTACTGAAGAACTCATAGAGAAATCTATCTTCTTTGTAAAAAATGTAATTGAAATATAAAATAAACCTGCAACCAGGACACATGGGCATAAAAGGGCAACACCCCAACATTTAATGTAACCATGAGTAACATCAATTAAGTTGAGACTGGCGAACTTGTAAGAATATAGATATCAATAAAATTGTTCACTGCCCCGAAAAAGGGAAATGTCGACTCCTACAAAGGGTGACGAACTTGCAATAATAAATAATAGAAACTGTTCCAAACTAGATAGCCTATGGCGAAGGTAATTGTGGATTTTTAAGACGAGGCTTCTACAAACATTAAAATTAATTTCCAGACTTATCAGATGCAACTTCCTATCCTTAAGTATGGAAATTCTATCGATATAGAGAGCCAAACAAGCCAATTTACGAAATCGTAAACCTAACATTCCCTCTTACCCTCTATGTATTATCAATAGGTTGCTCAAATTGATCAGTAGATTACATTTGCTGTGAAGAAGAATATGAAAACCAAAAAGCACCCACAAGAGAATTTTTGCAAAAGAGGCAACAGTACAAAAATGGCTAATGAACAAAACCAAAAACAAAACTGAACACTCCAAACGAACCGGAAGAAAACATTGTCTGGTTCTACTCAATTTTTATTCATTTCGTAATCAGTCCTTTAGCTTGCTAATAAGCAATTTTTACCGTTTTGAGGCTTTTGTAAGCACAAAACATAAAAGTTGAGCTCTGCATGCATCAATGTCATAAAGGAAATATCAGTCAGCATGACTATGAAATTGTCAGCGATTGCAGCAACAACCAAATAGAAGCCTGTGATTCCTGAAGGAAACTTCTAAATAAACAGCGAATGCCTGGTGAAAGAAGCTACCTACAAATTCGTATAAATATACCTAACCCGGGGAATGTAACTACTATGCCATCACAGAAGGAAACTTCAAATAGTGATTTAATGGCTATGCAAATAACTTCATTACATAGGTAGAATTAGTAAAATTAAAGGGAATTTTTCCTGGTAATTCTGGAAACTGAAAGACAAAACGTCATTTAAGACCTGGATCGGAGTATCCACCATTTCCTTAAGTAAAATTGAAGAACGAGAAAATGGTATGTATCACCGTAAGAGTGGATTTACAATACAAGGACAGATACTCAGAAGTGCTAAACGAAAGAACAGATTTCATCTTCCTTTGCAGACAAAAAAAAACCCATTTCTACTTCTAATTCATTTCTCCATTATAAGTGGCATACTACTTAGTTTGAACATAGTTTTGGAGATAGGATTGAAAAAGGAAAGAAACAGCNACCGTAAGAGTGGATTTACAATACAAGGACAGATACTCAGAAGTGCTAAACGAAAGAACAGATTTCATCTTCCTTTGCAGACAAAAAAAACCCATTTCTACTTCTAATTCATTTCTCCATTATAAGTGGCATACTACTTAGTTTGAACATAGTTTTGGAGATAGGATTGAAAAAGGAAAGAAACAGCAAATGAAATCATCGAGAAGATACTAAGTCAAAAATCAAATAAGATAAGTAACCCTCTGCACTGAATTGACTTCCATCCTTGCTTGGGGTACAAAAAGAAGAAAAAAATTTTTGTTGCACAACTTCAGATCACCCTTTAGACCGTGGCAGTCCGTTTTGCACACACCGATGAATTCCGTAATGATAAGTTATATATTTTTGTGTAGTCTGAAGACTGTTGATAACATAAAATGTAAAGCCGCTAAAAAATTTTTTTCCAATTGCCCTTGAAATTATTGTCTTTAGTTAACTGTCACACTTATAAAGAGTAAACTAATAGAAGGGTGTGCATGTTAGACCTCTTTTTGATTAATTGATCATTTCGGTTGCAAATCTACTGGCATTTATGAAATGAAATAAACTCAAAGGGAATTGCTTCGTTATAAGCCTTATCATGGCAGCAACACAGTTGTTGAGAAAAAAACCCATCTGCATTGAAATTTATCGAATTTGAAGCCATAAAAACAATCAGGTAACAGTTTTTTCTATCATCATCTCTTTTTTTCTAAAGAAAGGTTCTTCTCCTTCTGTCTCTTACTGCGTGTAAGTTAATCCATTGCATCAATCTACCAGACTCACTTTCTTGCAAAATAGTAAAGCCTCTATTCATTCGTTGCTTCTGAAATGTGGTAATCTTTCTTCTGATTTCTAAATAATAGTAAAAGCTGCGCTCTTTATGCAGCATATATCAGTACTTTTCTTGCCCTATTTTCCTTTTTTCTTCCCTTTCCCACGAAACGCTGATAGGCTTCCATTCTTTAATTCAAGCAAAAGCACTGAGTTTCCTATTATTGAAAATGTTTTAATTTCGATTTGTCACCAAAATACTCACCAAATATATATCTTCCTCATTTAATTCCTATTCAAGCACAACACTCTTTGAGATACAGTTTTTATGCAACCTTCATCTGGTCATGGATTGAACAAAAATACATGAATAATGGTTGGCTACATAATCTTGGCCAGGTGTCTACAATGTTGGGACAGACTAATGAATAAAATCTAATAATTTGAAGATCACATAATGAGAGAGCACAAAAGCAATGCCATCACATGGCAGGCATTGGTCCTTGCACCAAAAGGTGTGTCTGATTTACAAGGTATTTATCAAACTTATATTTCTTCAAAATAAACTGACTTCGGATGTTCTTTATCAGTTAAATGATTGTATTTTTTCACATTAATATTCCCTGCTTTAAACTCGTGAGCTATCTATTTAGAATATTTGCCTTTAACTGAGTCCAACAGTTTGACCTTTTATTTGGAACATGACCTTTGTGCACCTGATTACACCTATGCAATAAGAACACTAATAACACTTCACACTCACGATCTTTAGTTTGTTTCTTATTGTATACTCAGGCCAATTGCTGTTACTAACACCAAAGAGATTGTAAGGCGATGATAAAAATAAAGATAAAAAAGTACCTGCATTACTTTATACAGAAAATGCAGATTGGGTCTTTGATTAAACATCTATACCTTTGGAAGAATTTAGAGTTGATCATTTAAGGCATATATACCCAGTTATGAACGGTTAAAAAGTAATCAATTAGCAGAAAAAGCAACCTATGGAAAATATTTTTTCAATATTTATCCATTGTAATTTGGACGTATAAAGCTGAGCTGTTGATAATTTTCTGATATTTTAACACAGTATATAACTCCTTTCCGCATCATTAGTCTTTACTTTAGCACATGTTTAGGTTTAACTCTTCCAATCTAAAACAGGAAGTTTCATAAAGTTCTCAATAACACCAAGCCCGTACTTCTTACCCACATAACTGTCTTTACACCTTATGAAACAAAAACACATGAGTGTATGGCAGCCTTCAACTCAGTAGCACATTATAGGACCTATTCAATAGTTATTTTTTGAGACTCGCTAACTGATATAAAATTAAGTTTAAGTATGATTAGGTTAGAATTTTAGTACTACGGTCTATTGGTAAGCAAAGCACAACCGTGTCGCTGACTAAGGCAGAAACGACTCCCAAAGCAAGTGATGATGGCATATATTATACAGTCTTGTACCATCAGTAATGTACATTATTATATCTATTAACTATTAATATCCTAATGTATGTTAATTATCTTAATAAATATTTATATCTCTTTCAATTCTGTTCATTGTTCTGTTTTCCCTGAGTTTTCCTATTTCTTCAAGTAATCTTCGATATTTCATCTCAAGCATAACTTTTTATTCACAGTTTTTATTGGGTTCTTTCGTACAAATGTTTCTATTCACTGCTTCCTGGTGTGAAAATTTACTTGATCTACGATTGGCCGATTTGATCATTGAAGATTTGTGTACATGATGCCAGCTTCCTTAAAGTTAGACAAGATCAATAGGCAGTAGGCAATAAACAGTTATTCATCAACCGACACCTGTTCAAACAACGAAATTTGGGGTTGGGCTGTAATGAGCCGTGAGCTGCAAGACCAAGGGACAAGGACGGGATTAAATACGCTACTTTAACCAAATCTATAAATTTATTCTTACACCAGCTCCATTTTATCACCTTCCATTTCTATCAACAGAATCAAAGGAGAGAATCCTGGAGTTGGGAAGAGAAGAGACCACTGAGATGAAAGCTATGGTCACATTATCTAATAAAAAGATTAGTACTTATGGCGACATTTCGTATAACTGGGAATTAATCACCACTCTTAAATTCTAGGACTACTATTTATACCACTCCTACTGGTTATAATCATAATGATAGTCACTGTAATTATTTAGAATAATAATAATAACAATAATACAATACAAATAAAATAATATTCATAATACAAGAATACAAGAGATGACATGATAAAGTGGTTTTGCCCCACTGAGACCTTTGTAGCATTTGCGGATTTTAATTCAATGAAAAATGGTACCAACATATACCTGAGATGTGCTAGAAAATGTTCAGTACAAACTGCTGTAGTATTAGTTAAAAAATTCGCCATATATTAATCATTGTAATAAACAATGTTTATTTCAATCTTATTTATTTGTTTTGAATTTTGACAACGTTTATTCACTTAGATATTAGCACTGTTGATGGGCAGAGCCTGAAGAGCTTTTACTTAAATATATCTTATGAAAATGAAATAAAATAAACGTGGTCTTGTTATAATGAAAAAAAAACTACTCTTGGGTTTTATTATCCAAAACTGCTTCAAAATTCAGGAAAGAAGACCAAATTTATTGTTAGTGGACAAATGCAGTCAGACATTTAGATTGCCATCCCATTTAATAGAAATATAGCCAGTACAGTAGCTGAGAAGATTGACGAATATGGCAACCTATCATGAGAGTTACCTCGCTTTTGTAGCGAGAAAACCAATCTAATTCCTTCAGATGTTGGTGAAATTGGAACAATTTAAAAGCTGAAAGATATTCTTTATGACATTGATCCCGATGTGCATGTCGGCTTGATTCCAAAGTTTGTACCACTTTGAACTACCAAAATCCTCAGGAAAGACTTTGTATTAAGGCTGTTTGTGACGGGCAAAAAAAGATAAAATCAAGTGGTTTCATACCTACTACCTCTCCATAATCATCATCATAATAATAATAATAATAAATAATAATATTAATAATAACAGCAATAAAAACAAATTAACAGCAATCAACACTCTTGCGATACCTGTTGTTACTTATAGTTTTAATGTGATACATTGGAACCTAAGTGAACTAAAAAATATTGACACCAAAACTAGAAAGCAACTGACATCCAAAAGAATGTATCACCCGAAGTCTTATGTAGACCTCCTGTATGTCCCTAGAAGTAAAGGAGATAGGGGGATGATTCAGTTGAAACTATCGTATAAAACATCAACGATTGGTCTCTTGCAGTATCAAGATCTAACCAATGATTGGATGCTTCAATTAGTTAGAGCATATGAAAACTCCAAACGATTACACTCTGTAGTGAAAGAATCAGATAAATTGTCGCGCAAATTAGGTATAGAAAACGAAAACATCGAACATGTATCACCAACAGTAGCCGCAAAGCGTAGAAAACAAAAAGCTAAGAAAATTAAACAAGATAAACTCGAATCTAGGTGGCATGAAAACCATCTCCACGGACAGTTCGCAGCTCGAAGCAAGCAAGCTGATGTAGATGAAACCGCAACCCATCAGTGGCTGAGAAGCTCCGGACTAAAAGGGGAAACAGAGAGATTTATTTTTGCAACCCAAGATAAAAGTTTATTCACCAGAAATTATCAAGCTAACATCTTGCATAATAGTGCTGACCCAAAGTGCAAGTTTTATGAAGAAAAGGTTGAGACGATTGCTAACTTTGTGTCTGGTTGCTCAATATTAACACCGAATGAGTACAAAATTCGCCACGACAGAGCAGGCAAATATCTGCATTAGAAGAATTGCAAGCGCTTGTTTGTTGAAGCACAAGCTAACTGGTACGAACACAATTCATAACTAGTTACTGAAGTTAAAAATGTTACGATTTTGTGGGACTTCCCAATTCATACAGATCGTACCATACAGGCAAATCGGCCTCATACCGTCATCAAAGACAAAACGAACAACACCTATCTGTTTATTGAGATGAGTGTCCCTTCAGATAGAAACATCTCAGGGAAAGTATTCTAAAAGCTGTTGAAGTATAAAGACCAGGAAATAGAAGTAGAAAAGGTGTGGCACCTCAAAACCAAAACTTTGCCTGTCGTTATAGGAGCACTTGGCCTTATAAAGTAAGGTACTGATAAATTTCTGGAATATATACCTGGAAACACTAGACTAAAAAAAGTCCAAAAAATTGTATTGAACAGCACAGCGCATGTTCTTAGAAGAGCCCTGTCGATCTAAACCTTTTCCCTTTTTACACTTTAGTCGTTTAATGTCATGTATAAGTGTAATTCTGTCCTCTTATTTTTCTTAATATGTCCATCTGTATTCTCGTCTCCTTGATGTTTGAAATATTCTCATGAATGTAAAATATAACTTTTTTTATGGCCTACACTTTTGTATACTTTTGTTTCACTATTGTTAGTCTTAAGGTTTGTATAATTTNATCGTACCATACAGGCAAATCGACCGGATATCGTCATCAAAGACAAAACGAACAACACCTGTCTGTTTATTGACATGAGTGTCCCTTCAGATAAAAACGTCTCAGCGAAAGTATTCGAAAAGCTCTCGAAGTATAAAGACCTGGAAATAGAAGTAGAAAAGATGTGGCACCTCAAAACCAAAACTTTGCCTGTAGTTATAGGAGCACTTGGCCTAATAAAGAAAGGTACTGATAAATTTCTGCAACAAATACCTGGAAACCCAAAACTAGAAGAAGTCCAAAAAATTGTATTGAACAGCACAGCGCATGTTCTTAGAAGAGCCCTGTCGATCTAAACCTTTTCCCTTTTTACACTTTAGTCGTTTAATGTCATGTATAAGTGTAATTCTGTCCTCTTATTTTTCTTAATATGTCCATCTGTATTCTCGTCTCCTTGATGTTTGAAATATTCTCATGAATGTAAAATATAACTTTTTTTATGGCCTACACTTTTGTATACTTTTGTTTCACTATTGTTAGTCTTAAGGTTTGTATAATTTGTAACTGTCTCATACACTGTACGTCAATTGATTTTTATTACCAAATCCAAATAAAACTAAATATTAATAATAATAACAATAGTAATAATAATGATGATGATAATAATAATGATAATAATAATAATAATAATAATAGTAATAAAACTAACAAAAAAAGTCAAGATACCACCATAAAGGAGTTGGACCAAGAAGGAACTTATAAATACCTTGGAATAAATGAAGGTCATGGAATTCAACACTCGAAGATGAAGGAAAAGATCCGAAGAGAGTATTATAGAAGAGTAAGACTGATCCTTAAAGGTTAATTAAATGCCATCAACAAGACCGAAGCGATTAACACTGCAGCCATACCAGGCGTAACTTACAGCTTTAATTTCATCAACTGGATAGCTGAAGATATCAAGAATTTGGACCGAAAAACGAGAAAGCTTCTTACTAAAGAACGAATGCAGCACCCAAAATCAGATGTAGACCGAACGTATTTACCAAGATCATCTGGTGGTAGAGGATTGATTCAAGCTGAAACAGCTTACAAGACAACAACAATTGGCCTGCCAACATATTAAGAGAAATCTGATGATCCATTCCTGAAGTTAGTAAGCCAACACGAAGATAGAAAGAAGTCATACTCGATAAAGAGTTTTGCTGCCAAATTTAAACAAGAGCTTAATGTGAATGAGATTGCGGAAAAGAGCAACGAGTCAGTAACTAAGCACGCTAAAAGAGTGAAACAACATGAGAAAACCAAATCCCAAGACAAAATTATGAAGAAATGGGAAAGTAAAGCTATGCTCGGGCAGTATCCATCAAGAATCAAAGAAGCTGATGTTGACTATAAGCAAACAAACGACTGGATTAAAGGGACAGGTCTAAAAGCGGAAACTGAAGGACTCAGAATTGCAGCCCAAGACCAAAGCTTAGCCACCCGATTGCACCATCATAGAATCATCAAAGATGGAACAAATCCACTCTGCCAATTATGTAACAAATACGACGAAAGTATCGACCATATTTTACCTGGGGGCCCCGAGTTAGCCAAGACAGAATACATCAAAAGGCATAACAATGCCTCAGCATACCTGCACTGGAAGATTTTACAGTAGTACAACATCAAAACAACCGACAAGTGGTATGAGCACCAACCAGAAAAAGTTACAGAAAACGAAGAAGTTACCGTCCTCTGGGATATGCAAGTCCACACTGATAGAACCATCAAAGCCAACAAACCTGATATTATTATAAAGAACAAGAAAGAAAAAACATGTATGTTAATTGATATGACAGTACCTTCTGATCCGAATACATCCGTTAAAGTAGGAGAGAAAAGTATAAAGATATGGAAACTGAGATTACAAGAATGTGGAGAATGAAGACATTAATTGTGCCAGTTGTGATCGTAGCATTAGGAGTTATCAAGAAAGGCACTGACAAGCAAATCAGCAATGTTCCTAGAAACATCAACGTTACCGAATTGCAAAAAGATTGCTCTACTAGGACCTACCCACATCCTACGAAAAGTATTATCAATTAAATAGATGTTGACTGCCCATTAGAGCCCAAGAACGAGGATTGAATTCGGCGCCAATGGTGGAGAAAAAAAGAAATGCAAAGAAAAATCCGAGATAGTAATAAAAATAATAATAATAATAATAATAATAATAATAATAATAATAATAAACGAAATGAACCGAGGTGGAAACGGAGAATAAAGGGTGACATAAGGAAATTGAGACAGGATGTTAATTTACTGGAAAGAGATCAGAAAGGACAGTTAGGTGTGAAGAAGACAAAGAAAATCAAACAACTAAATGAAAAGTACAGGGTCAACAGAAAGGGGATAAAAACTGTCATAGAAGAAATAAAACAGAGAATGGTGGCAAAAAGTGGAAAACTGAAGAGATACGAAG
>RDPX01000195.1:84753-181897 GCA_003991215.1 Morbakka virulenta | reverse complement strand
CTTCTTGCACAGCTCCCAATATATTCTCAATCCCATCCTATCATGTCGCCTCTTGTACTCCTTCTGAGCCAGTACCTTACACCCACACGCAACATGCCAAACTGACTCAGATTCAATTCCGCAGATGCGACACATAGGACTACCACCACCATCCCACTTCGACTGCGCCAACCTTGTCCTCAATGCTTGCTCTTGAGCAGCAAACACAAATGCCTCTGTGCTTTTTGCAAGGAAAGCACCTTTAACCCACTGTACTGATCTCTCTGTTGCATTTTCATCCATCTCCCGAAAGAACCTACCATGCATAGCCTTCTCCATCAATCTCTCCTTTCTCTCCTCAACCACTCTCGTCTTGTAATAATAATAATAATAATAATAATGACAATGATAATAATACTGATAATAATAATGCGGTTATTTATACAGGATAACCTGTACAAATATAATATAAATAAATATAGTAATATAAATCACCATAATGATGTTGTTATCTTAAGGATCCTGAATTAATGATTGCCCCAGATTCTTATTTAATTCTTCTAAAAGTAACTGAGTATTGGTGTTGAAAAATTTTGGTTGTGCTGACTACTGCTTTTTTTTAAATTTCGTCCTGCCATTTTGTTTGGCTTTGTATCCGTTGTCTAGTTTTCCTCGAAACAATCATCTTTTTGTAAAATTTTTCATTACCTTTTTATTTTAACAAACGTTTCCATTTCCGCTACCTTATAAGCATAACAGATTGCAATTTTTTTTTACATTACTTGTTTTTCAATATTTAAAACCATTTCAAATGTACAACACACATTCCAACATTTCAAATGTACAAGACACTTGACAGCACTGTGTTAAAAGGTACATGTGCTGTAAATGCTGAAAGTAATAGATTCTCAAAAAAAACCCCAAAACAGGCACTTTTAATAAAATCTCTACTACTAAACGTTTAAGCTGCAAAAATGATTGATGCAGTCATATGCAAAACTTGTATATTGGACAAATAGATACAGCCCTGTGGAAGGGACTAAGTGTCTAATATCAAGACGATAGAGGGCCTTAATATGAAGGGTCCAGTTAAAAATGAATCTAAGGATACATCAAAACGGTGAATTAATTATTACTCCTTTCTTTCATCCAATAATCACTGATAAGTTACCAGTTTACTTAAATAAATGAAACACAACCTGAACCAACCGTTAACAGGCAAATAACCCTAATAAGTAAATCAAAATTCTACTAAAGATGACGTCAGATAATGGTCTGATCGCTGTTACCATAACAACAAATATTCCTTGAAAGGTCTTGGCACTTGAAAAACGAACAACTGAGAAGCGGGTCGTGTTAAACCTTTAATACTGGTCAAATGCTTTTTATTGTAACAAAAATTAACACACGTACGCGAATATACAAAGATTTCAGTTAGTTGATATCTTTTTCAAGGAGTGAGGCTTTTTAACCGAATAAACACTTTGAAAACATTGTATTTTCTTTCTGCCTGAAAACCAATTATGAAGGAGGTACAAGTTAGAAGAAAGTAATAGTATGATATTTAAATTAAAAAAAAACAAGTTTGTTTGAGCTGTATCACTGGTACGTTCAGATTGCCAAGTACCAGTAGGTAGGAATTGGCTCAATCCAACCATTTTTCTTCGCATGCTATATTCTGTTTTGATAGATGTTTTCAAGTAAATACCTGCCCGAAGTCTATTTGGCAAATTTTTCTTAACTAGTGTAATCCAAAAGACATTCGTAAGTGCTCAATATTAGATCTGTGTAGTGCGTCACTGAAAATTATCAGAAATTGAGCGCATTTATATTTTCTTGATTCAAGGAACACAAGCAAAATATTGAAAAATACAACGATAACTTGGTAAATTGTAATATCAACTAGATATTGCTATAAACGATAGGAACGTCAAGTGGACTGATGCAGGTGAGTCTTCTCATTTTTGAAACTATTTAACTATTCAATAAAAAATTCAATCATCAATTCAATAACTGGTCAACTTAAAAAATGGGTAAGATCATCTTAGATGCTCTAACTTAAGCAGTTAGATAGCTAATATCTATAGATTAAATTTTGTTACCTGTTGGTAATCAACAAGAATTACAATAATTTCAATCTAGTATGTTGTTGACAAATGGGTTTGATATTTTTATATTTAAATTGCAGTACATTAACCAAAAATATTAGTTGTGAAAAGTTTTCTAAGGAATATTTTGAAAATTGCTATTCCTTTTGGATATTTGATAAATTGAATGAACTCTACTCTCTCCATTTATGAGTGCAATGTGTGGTCGAGGGTATCTGCTGTCACTTTGTTTAAGATCACGTCAATCATTTTAACACAGTTAGTAGGCATGCTGATCGTCTGTTTCTCGGTAATGAATTCGGACATCTGTTATTATTTTCTATTTTCTTATGACAGTTTCAAACTAAAGAGTGTCCACCAGTACCCGACATAACTTTTATGATCGGTGGATACGAAGGATCTTCGGACTCCAGACCGATTCCACATCCAAGAGTTTAGACACGAAATGTTATTCTAAAAAATTCCTTTTCTTTTCTCTTTCAGTACTGTCAGAGGTTTTCTTTATAATTTTTCTTTTGTGATGGCCTACCTTTATTCCAACCCTCTTCATATTCTTACTCTTTGTCAGACGAGTCTTAATGATAGTGCCAGTAATAGTGTTGGTAACAGTGACCTTCATGTTAATGACTATTTACTTATCTTTGGACTAGACTCTACAACTTATCTTTGTGGTTTTGCTATCTATGCTCGACAACATTTTACAAAAGAGTACAAAATCTTAGTTAAAGATAAGCCTTTCATATACTCAGATTGTCTCTTTTTCAGTCTGCTTTTTACCTATATTTCTTGTATCTCCCTTATCTTATTCTTCCTCTGTTATTGGTATAGTATCAGACCACATTGTTAAAAATCCGGACAAGCAACACACTGCTAACGTCTTTGCCTTTGATGATTTTAATCACATGACCCGATTAAATTATTCTAATCGGACCGAAAGATATGAAAAAGTTACTTATAACTTCGTTCTTGCTCGTTATCCTATAGAGTTTGTAGATTTTCCCGTACGATTTTATGATTCAGACTCAGGAAAGCCTTCTTTATTAGATATCTCTTTATCTTCTCTTCCTGACCAATGTAATGTTTCCGTTGTTACCTTCTTTTGAATCTTCTGAACATGTTGTTGTTACTGTTGAGGTTTCTTGTTTTCTTTTTGACAAGCGACCAAACTGTACAACTTTTTAATTTGACCAGGCTTACTTGGATGCAATTTGTCAATTTCTTGCTGATATTCCCTGAGATTCAGTCTTAAGCAAATCGGCTTCTGATGCTGCAACTGAATTCACAGAAAGGTTTCAGGATTATTCAATCTTAGGAAGGGGTCAGTGACTATAGAAAGACAGTGTCAGAGCAAAAATTAAAATGCTGATCTTGCCTTAGACCTAAAACCCTACACCGGATCAATTAGCTCAACAGCTAAAGCTGAACTCCAAAATAAAAAAACAATCTAGCAAATGATTAACTTGTCAAATATAAACTCTAATCTATTTAATGCAAAATTTTAGTTTTAATAAAACATGCAGAAATATCAATAACTTGTTATTGCTATTTTTATTTTTCCATTGTCGCTTTATTTCAACCTTTGTTTAACTTAAATATTGATTAAACAAAAATGTGCCGCTTTGTGTAAGCATGACTATTGCTAAAAAAAATTGCTAAAATTCTCATAGAAGCATGAAATTTTTTGACTATAATACATAGGAATTTTAGCAAAAAAGTATTCCACAAATAAAACATGCAGATATATCAATAACTTGTTATTGCTNTGTAAGCATGACTATTGCTAAAAAAATTGCTAAAATTCTCATAGAAGCATGAAATTTTTTGACTATAATACATAGGAATTTTAGCAAAAAAGTATTCCACAAATAAAACATGCAGATATATCAATAACTTGTTATTGCTATTTTTATTTTTCCATTGTCGCTTTATTTCAACCTTTGTTTAACTTAAATATTGATTAAACAAAAATGTGCCGCTTTGTGTAAGCATGACTATTGCTAAAAAAATTGCTAAAATTCTCATAGAAGCATGAAATTTTTTGACTATATACATAGGAATTTTAGCAAAAAAAGTATTCCACAAATGTGCTTACAGCACAAGGCAAATCTTTTCTTATTATTATCTTGAAACCTAATATCATTATGTTTGACTTGCACAACGGAACTGTTTGTGATATCCTCTTTTTGGGGGTTTGTTTGTTTTGTTAAATCATTATTTTGCATTTAATCTTTTCATATTTTATCAGATGCAAATGAGTTGGACATTGACCAGTTATACATAGAGGTTATTTATTGCAATCAATATCTTAAGGACAACCATACCTTTAATTGTTGCCATAAAATAAATAGATCATCATCATGGGGTGCTTTACTGCAGAGTAGCGTCAGAGATCATGGCTCTCCATAGTCTCCAATCACCCATTAATGAATATCTAGGTCTTCCTCGTGTTTTATTCCTTATACAGTCCCCAGTTAAAAGAGTGTTTTGTAAACCACCACTTCTCACAATATGTCCTATGAATCATGGATATAAACATTCAAATAGATAGAACAGGAAAAACATTTTTCTTTGTTTTGCTATAACAGAGTAAAAACCCTAACTTTAAAAAAAATGTGATAAAAAAAGTGACAGGAGATTAACTTCTGAAAGCAGTCAATGGGGTAAAAGGAAGCTGGAAATTTTTTTTTAGGATTTTACCTAAAATTTCTATCACATCAGTCATTAGTTAATCTTTTCGTGCAGCTGAGATACCTATGATTCTAAATTTGCCTGATTTTCAGTTTTAGATTTTTGGTCCAATATTAACAGAAACTACTTGGAAAGGTCTGGATAATTTTAGGCATTGTCGCTTCTTGTTTTATCAAACAGTCGTCAATTTTTTACCCTGAATTTCCATTGCAACCTTTATTTTACTTATTTAATCTTTTTCTTACAACTTAGATAGGTATAATTCTAGATATCCCTCTACTTCAATTTTTTTAGCCAACAAAATACAAAAAACTTAAAAATATCTCGACAATTTGAAAAATTGTCTCTTTTTGTTTTATAAAACCATAACCATCTTTGTGTGTTTTCTTCTCCTTTCTTTTTCCATTGAGCTAGCTAAGCTTTCTATAAAGTAAATTTCTCCATCAACCTCTATCGTTTATTGCGTTTGCTATTTCCTTGATGTAAGTTTTCTTTAAGTGACTTTTGGTCTATCTTCCATCAGATGGTGTTCAGTAAAGTACTTTATTCCACTGAAAATGCCCAGCAAATCTAAATCTTCGTTGAGGTGTGGCTTAAGTTAAAGGGGAGGACTGCATCCATAGAGTTCCCTTTTTGTTGGGTATTTTGTTCACATTTGTTGAATGCAGCTCAAAGCATTCGTGTGTAAGCATTTTTTACCTTCTTTTCCAATTTGGATGTTAATGTCTAGGTAATAAGAGTCTTATGTAAGGAAAGCCAATACTGTAGTTCTGGAAATATTTCTTTACAGTTTTTGTCAGGCAGTTGTGTATTTCAAGCCCGTCAAAAATAATTAAACATTGTAGATTTCTCTATTAGTAGCTACAAAGTAAGCGCCAATTTCTACTTCGGAAACATTTCTTCAGTTAATTAATATTGCAACGTATACAGTTTCACAAAATGTAGAGATCCCCCAGAGATATTTATTGCTACAGAACAGTAAATTTCTGTTTGCTTTAAAAGATCCTTAGATGTATTTAATATTTGCCATCAAAGCAATCAGAACTCTTTTCCATTCTATTGTTTCTACTTCTTTATTCTTCTTATTCTTTATGAAAATTTTAAATTGTTTTACTTCTTTTGTTCATGACGCATTTGTGATAAGTGCGCTGTCCATGTGTTTACAGCAGGAGAAAATAGTGAAGGGAATAAGACTGGGTACATTAGGTAGCTCCATGCAATTAATGGTACTACAAGTCCTCAGTGTTAACTCAGTTTTTGAAGTTATTTGTCTTATTTGGCAGTCTATAATGATTATTAAGTTGCATCTGAATAAAGACTGATCACTTGAGTGTAGAATAAATCCATTGTTTTGGTGGGTGGAAAGAGGTATACTAGATTTTGGAAATATTGAGGTTAACAAAATGAACTATTACATTTAAGTTCCAAAATCGTATTTGCAGTTGTAGGAAAAGTATTTAAAGAGGAATATGTTCCATTGTAGTTAATATCAGGTGTAATTTGTAATGAACTTGAAAGTAATATATCTATACTGAAAAAAGGAAAGGAGAGTTACAAAAACACAGGTGCTTGCGGTCGAATGGAAACTAAGACTAACAATGAAAAGATATAGCCCAATAGCAGGAAGGTCTCAACAAAGTAAAACTCACCAATAGCGCTAAAAAATTTACCAGAGATAATATATCATCTCCTTGGTTGCATTTTTTAAACTATTGGAAAAGAAAATGGAAAAGAACCATATTAATATATATTGATCTTTATTGTTGGGATGTTGCTTTGTGCTTTTACTGACAGTCAGTTTAATGTTTTTTTAATGACTTATGACAAAATAATTATGACTAAACAAAGGATGATTTCGACTCTTTTACAAGGTTTACCAAAAGTAAAGCAGCTTAGAAATGCAGTTTAAATTAGTTGTGTTATGTGAAAATGTAGGAAATAACATAGATTAAATAAGTCGATATCAAAACTAACTTTGTACAGAATTTTCACAAGTTTACTGTAGATTTGCACCTTTTATTCTCACAACCTGTAACTTTCTTTTGTTACGTTAATTCTCTAATCAGTTCAGAATGACATTTTACTGAAAAGTCTTAAGAAGAAATTTCATATTTATAGGGGTCTACTAAATGTTTTTACACCTCCTTTCATGTCTGTCATTTCCATTCAATCAAGCTTCATTATACACATTTTGTATAATAAAACTTTTCTTGTTCCTCTTTTTTTCTATATCCCTCTTACTTTCTATACTACTATATCGTCTGGTTAAGAGCAAAATATTTATCTTCTTTCTGAATTTAAGCTCATCTTCTTGCTTGTTTCAACTCTTCTAATTTCTTTTCTTCTAGTATCCTACAATCTCAGGCTTTGGTCAACCTTGATTACTTTTCTTAATTACCTACTACTTTATACATTGCTTTACTTCATTATCATAATCTTTTCATAACAGTACCTAACCAAATATTACAGACTTCTATAACTTTGTTTTTGATGAAGACCCTGGCTTTACAGTTGGTTATAACTAGCTTTTAATTTTTTCTTTCTTTAGAAGTATAGCTCCTAATTTCTTCAGTTATGTTTATATTTTATCCTTGCAATTCCTGCCACGGAACCCAACTGTCAGAGCACCTCTAAATGTCCCTGAGAGTACTTTGCGGCACAAAGTAAGAAGAATGAACATATCTTGTTTTCTCTCCAACCCTTTTTGTATGCAATGGCCAGGTAATGCTCATTACTAATCTGAGTGTTTTTGAGCATTCTTTAATTGAGAATTGTACTTTGAGGCTGCAATATCAAATTAATATTATTGAGTAGATCTTGGCCATTCGATTTAAAAGCAAGATAGAGGAGCAAACATTTTATTACGAGAACGTACCCACTATTATTGGGTACCATCAAGTTGAGTTGGTTCGTATTCTATTAACGTTGTGATATACTTGTAAGGGAGATCTGTACAAATTGAAAGGCAGAGCTCAGGGCAGAATAAATACATCTTTATCTACATAGCTATTTACAACATTCAGTTTTTTCCTCAAGGTAGAGTCATCAAAGTAATTTTTAATTTTCTCTGTTCATTTGAAGTAACGGTCTCACAAAATTTCCAACTTGCATCTTCGTATGATTAACAAAAATGTATTTTCCTGCATTAAATGTGTAACCCTCATCTCCTTGCAAATAGCATTATTGTCAATAGTTCTTTAGTCATGAGTCAGTCATTAGTCTGTCTTCTCCAATTGCAGAATACAAACCGTAATCTTTGAAACCCTTTTCAATGGGTCTAAATGTTATAAAAGTTTCTTTTTAAGCTATAGCTACATTTCCCAAATAGTTTCCATTGATGTCGTACTATCTCAAATGCCATATTAGATGAGAGTAAGCTTTTTATATTTTCCAGAATGTGATATCGTCTTTGTGAACATATCCTTATTTTAGATGAAAATAGGGGACTAATTAATTACCTAAACATTTTAGTACTTTAGAAGGAAGGTGCTATTGAACAAGAAAATGGGAAATTTTCATCACTGTATTGTTGAAGATTACGTTTAATAAAAAGAATATGAAGTACTTAGTTCCAGATTATCGACTGTTACAACAAACAGAATGAACTTCAAGTTCATGCAGTGATACGTTATAAATTTTACCTCAGTTGATAGGTGTGTATATATATAATTCACCTCTTGTCATTTCTGCCTTATTGAAATCTCCAACATTTCTATGCACTTTCATTTGTATTCCATTACTAAGTTTCTGTTGGAATTGACTTCTCCAAGTCCACAGGAATTAGCTGAAATTTTGTCTGTCACCATATGACTCAGTTCTAATAATTTCTATTAGTATATATATATATGTATGTATATATATATGTGTGTATGTGTGTTTGTAATTTTGTGTATTTGTATAAACAAGTGCTCAATGTATATAGCAGAGCAATATACATAAGGTAAAACAAGAAAAATAATAACTGTGATTGCAACTCATCGCTTCACGATATTTCGATCATCAGGCAATAATGCTACAAATACTGTACAAGCTTTTACAAACAAATAAAGTAGGCGGCTCATCAAAAATAAAAATTACAGGTGGTGACGTATTACAATGCGTTAATATTCTGAGAAAGGAAGAAAGAAAGGAAGTCCCATCTGGATACGGTTTCAAATTACTAAAGAATGCTTTACTTTCAAATTGGGTAAATAGGGGTTCGGCTGTTTGATCAGGAAGGGAGGTCCCATGCGATTAGTCATTAGGTATGAAGTTGCGGAGGAGGAATTTGTTTTCGTGTCGGCATTTTGAAATAAGTTCCGATCTTTTGTTGAGAAGTTGTTTCTTGATGGTGTATGTTATAATGGACATTTTTTCAGTGAGACAAAGGAGGCATCTTTTTGCGCTGTTGTTGTAATGGGGGATGGCTGATTTTAGGATAGACCAAGATATTTCACGTGCTTTTCCGGTTTTTTCCTTTGCTTCCCACACGAAACTGGATAGTGTTGTGCTGTGTTTGTATTTACTGAGGGTAAATGATAATTTATATTAAGAGTATCTGTGATTCCAAATTATCATTCAGTGATTGCAAAGATCGTTCATGGGCTTGATCAATCTAAAGCACTTTATTTAGATTTTATTCCATTAGTATTGTTGAAAGAATATGCTTCTGAGCTATCCTCGTTGTTGTCCAGACTTTTCAATCTAGTTTGAGTCTTGTTTCTTCGTCTTCCTGGAAGCTTTTCCAAACTGTCTCTGTCTTCAAAAATGTATGTGCATCATCTGATCCTGGCAAATATTGAGCTGTCAGCCTTCTTTCTGTAATTTCAAAGGTCTTTGAAAGACTTATTAACAATAGGGTGGTGGAATTCTTGCCGAATCTAGAATTTTGCTGATGCTCAGTACGGATTTAGTGAATTTTGGTCCATTGGTGACCTTTTGACTGAAATATCAGGATGTATCTATAGAATTATGGTAAAGGACGTTCTATATTCCTCGACATTTGATACAATATGGCAAGCAGGCTTTCTTGATGGAACTTTTTTTATGGGATTTGTGAAAGGGTCTTTGGTGTCATTTTGTCCTTCATCTCAGATTATAACATGCGAGTCACGTTGGATACTATCTATTGGTAAGTCTGCTTCTAAAAATGTTGGTACTGTGTATGGCGCCAAAGAATACCTTGTCCCTGAGACCAGCTTGTATCTCTGAAAATCTACCATTTACCCTTGGATGGAGTACTGTTGTCTCATCAGAACAGGCATTCCTTTACCTCATCTTGATGTTCTTGATCGAGCTTATACTGGTGTTTGTAACTTGATAAGTGCAAATTTTTCTGCTACTTTTCACAAACTGCTTCCTTAGGTTTCTCTTGGAACTCAATTCTTTCTACGATTTTATTTTATGCAATTGTTACCACTCGCTGTATTGTTGTAAGAAATATTTTCATGGATCTATTTTTCTCCTCGAATGGCTAGATTGTGGAATTTTTTGCCTTTTAAGTGCTTTCCTCCATCATATTACTTGAATGTTTGTAAAGTCAATTCTAATCTCTTGGCCTAACCTTCTTTTTTGTCTTTTTGTTTGTCACAGTTACATACAGGTATTGGCTTTATACCTTGTATGTTTTTAACCATTTTATATATATATATATATATATATATATTTATATAATGTTATGCTGCACGTCTCGATTCTTTGGTCAAGTGTCCCACATCAAGCTACAGAGGCATATGCTAGCCAAACTTGCAACCAAATTAAGGGCAAGTCTTATTACTATTGCTGCTAATTTACAGTGGGAAACAATATTTAAAATTGAAATTTTTCGAGATGTTTGACGAAGGCTGGTATAGATATGGAACAAATGTTCTCGAAAACAACGCGGTATCACTTAAAATGTTTTTCCTTATTTAAAACAGAGTACACAGTATTATATGTTTATTATGGAGAAAAAGAAAGAAGGGCTTTCTTTTCTTGAAACAAAAGGAAGAAGTATATAATGATCTGCACTTTAAACCAACGGAGGTAATATATATAGTTTCTGGTCACCCTAAAATCGGTAGGAACAATATTCCATTTATATTAGCAATATAAATATGTTATTTATTCAGGATAACATGATTAATCATCAAAGGCTCTTGGAACTAAAAAATCTTCCACGTTCTTACATAACCCAAACGGATCACAGAAATCAAAATTTCTTTGTTGAAGTAGCATATCTTCTAAGGACGTAGGTGGAAGTGGCATTGCAGTTCTTGTCTCGCATTGGTAACAATAACTTGCTCACATTCCAATGACCTTTAGAAGCTTGGTCCTTTATCCACTTGATTATGCTACTTAAGAATGTTATCCACTACCAGCCTCTGCTTTGTTTACCATCCACAAACCCAGTACCCAAAAAATTTGCCATTTCTACTTTTCTCTTGAGTTCATTATTGTATTTTCTTTTAAATGTTACTAAACGTCCTAAATAGGTAACTTTCTCTACTTGTTTCAAGATGATTTGTCCACTTTTTAACTTACTCTTGCTGTTTTTTCTTCTGCCGATTACTGGGTCTTTCTTTGATGGAACCCTTGGTAAACAGTGGGCCAATTTTTGTCTTTCACAGATATCCGTCTATAGAAGACCCTAAAGGAAGCAACAGATCAAGAAAAAGTGGGACAGAAAGCACGCAAGATACCATAAAATGCAAGACATACAGATCGCCCAGGGCCCTCCGTTGGAAGGTCCTTCCTCTTGGGTTGGTCTTCAGCCAAGGCTCAAGCATCTCGAGACCTCTGTTCTGCATGGTTAGGCCCTATAGCCAAAGCCCCGAATAAAGAGAGACCAGAGCTCTACACTTGATCTTAGCCAAAAGGCAGAGAAGTGATCTCTTCTTGTGCCGATTACTGCACAATCAGTGATTCTGGTTGAAAGTAAGGCCTTTTTTATTACTTCCTATTTATACCTTGTCTAAAAATGCTTGTGACATTTTCTTTGATTCTATTATGGTATCATACAACTTACATACCTTGAGCTTAAATATTTTCCCCACTAAAGATAAAGCCGACCTTCGATTTTTCATAAAATCGTTTCGCAATGTACAAGCTGGAGGGATCTATGAGTAAAACACCACTTGACGTACACCTCTTTTAATGTCTGTATTCTTCCTCATCTCGTTTCCAGTTCTCAAAAATCCCTATTGTTCCCAGTATACGTTTCTTATTAATTGAAAATCTTCCGCGTTTGTGTCTTATCTCTGGCGCAATTGCACAATCTTTTCATGTTCACTGGATCAAAGGTTTTGGTAATGTAAAAAATGGATATACAGATATTTTTGTTTTTCCATCGATTTTTCACTCTGTAATATCTTTCACAGAACCACATTGTACTTTCCTAATTTCCCGGTCTTATTACTTATCTGACTTTGAATATGACAACTGTAAGTGTTTGTTTTATGAGATGAATCATAAAACTAATTGTACGTTGAAGTTCTCATTCAGTTGTTCCTAATTTTTTAGAAAATACCTCTGGATAAATCTTCAAGCATTTCTCTAGTGTCATTCCTTTGGTTAACTAATTCTGTGATTTGCTCAATGCTTGAATCATCTAGTGCTTCTACCATTTCATTTAATTTGTAATTTTTTCACCTTAGAATGCTCAAGGGAAAAATAGTAGATTAATTAAGCTTAATACAACCGACAAAAAAAAAATGAACTGAAAATCGACTAAAATAAAAAAAATATTTTGAAACAATAACAACACGAAATTTGTGAATTACACACAAAAAAATTCCATTGAATTTCCTGACTGACCAAGAACAAACCGAATAAGTACTTGAAAATATGAAACCGATTTATTGCAACCGGCATAATCAAACCTAGAAAGAATGCTTTGTAAATCGTAATTACCTTCAGTCTCAAAATCTTTAAGTTCACAATTGAAATTTTAAGTATGAAAATTAAGGCAGTAAAACACCTTGAGCGGAAAAGGATAATTATTCAAAGCTAGTTTTCTTCTCCCAAGCATAAGTAAAAGACAAGTATTCACTAATGAATTTTGAAAACTATTTGTTGAAACAATGCAAAGAGCCAAGTATCACTTGTAGCGTAAATCTAAATTCTAAAGATGACGTCAAATAATAATCCCGTTACTGGTACTATAACAAAAATTGTTCACAGAAAGATTGCAGCACTTAGAAAAAAAACCATTAACTAACTAAATCTGAAATACTTGATTGAATCTTTCTAACCCTGTTTTTGTTAGATGTGTTGAATATACCTTAAGAATAGCCATGAGGTAAAGTTCTTCGATCCAAGTGTGGTAGGCGTTATGTTTTGATAGCTGTGTAGAACTCTTCATTAAATATACTGGACGTAAAGGCTACAGAGAAGACATTTTGAGTTTCCTACTAGTATTTTCAAGTACTGCAGGTGAATAATAACTTGCAATTCTGTTAACAGGTTTGTGTTATACACTATATCACTTTTCTTGAGGATTTTTTATTAATAATTGGCCTTTAACTATAAATTTCAAATAATATGGTACTGTCTACGTTGTCACTTAGGTACACCTTAGCAGTAAAACTTACAATGTGTCCCAACTTACTTTCGTGAGGCGCGTTTGTTTAAAACAATTTTTTACATCATTTGGTAGAAACTTTGTATTGTCCGTCACTCTAAACGACAGACCACGCAGTATTATAACTGCTACCGTCATTCTTTAACTGAAACATAAACATTAACGATTCAGGTTTTTATCGAATAGCTTCATTCAAAAATAGCTTTCAAGCTTGTTGATATCTGCCTTTAAAAGTTACCAGGTTAATAATTTATAGTGATAAAAATAATAATATAATAATAAATAATAATAATAATAATGATGATGATGATGATGATGATGATGATGATGATGATGATGAAGAAGATGATGATGGTGCAAAGGAAGACAGCAGGGGACAAGAGGTTATTCTGGAATCGGGCAATATCCGCTGAGGTTTTTGCAAGCTGATGTAGACCAGGCATTGACCCATCAGCAGCCTAAAGCATCAGTACAGTGAAATTAAACGAATCGTAATTGTTGCACACGGTGAGGCACTCCCAAAATATCTTTACAAACCCCAAGTGATAAGGAATAGCACCTATAAGAAATATCGATTTTGCGAATAACCTGTCGAATTAAGAGATTATATTATTGCAGGATGCATTACACTTACCCCAATTGAAAAAATATATATTGGGTGACAAATTATGGCAACTCATGCACTGAAATCTTTGTAAATAATATTGTATAAATGTTCCAGAAATATAGTGTGATCATTAAACCCATGAAGTGACCAGTGGAGGAATTGTGGAATTTTGATGTTTGATGAGACAGGAGGATACCAACAAACATACTTAACAAAGTCATTAAGGAATGTAAAGAAAGAATGTGTTAACTGTTCAATATGACAATCCAAGCAGGCAACAAGATACAACAGTCTCTATATGTTAGGCTTTTGAGGAAAAAAAGGGACTCTCTAATAAATCAACAACAAGTTTAGCATAAATAATAGGTACTAATTCTAAACCCATTGTATATATATATATATATATATATATATATATGTATAATTATGTATAGATGTATGGGTGATAAATTACAGTTAAGTAATGAGTACAAGGTTTTTCTTGTGTGAAAATCAATCCTGCAAAAAATCTTGTATACTTAGAAGTATGCTGTTTAGTTAACCTTTCATATCCTTATCAAAACAATTTTTTGCTTTAGAAACCTTAGATATATCAGATGTACTTTGTAGCGTCTTCAAGGTACCTCAAAGTACTTCAACCAAAGATTTAATTCAGTGTATATTTTTTCGACATTTTGTATACCAACTTTTGAGATCGCGCTGTAGTTTCAAATTNATATATATATATATATATATATATATATATATATATATGTATGTATGTATGTATGTATGTATAATTATGTATAGATGTATGGGTGATAAATTACAGTTAAGTAATGAGTACAAGGTTTTTCTTGTGTGAAAATCAATCCTGCAAAAAATCTTGTATACTTAGAAGTATGCTGTTTAGTTAACCTTTCATATCCTTATCAAAACAATTTTTTGCTTTAGAAACCTTAGATATATCAGATGTACTTTGTAGCGTCTTCAAGGTACCTCAAAGTACTTCAACCAAAGATTTAATTCAGTGTATATTTTTTCGACATTTTGTATACCAACTTTTGAGATCGCGCTGTAGTTTCAAATTCCAACGAAATGAAACGTGAAAATATCAGCTAAATAAAAACCATCTGTGGTTTCCAAGTAAGACAGACGGCCTTTTCGCTCTAAATTATTTGAATAGTTCTTGGTGTCACTGCTGAGTTAAAGGATGCACAAGAAAAAAGAAAAAACTCAGCTACGTCCTCAAAGATCAAACAAAAATATATTTCAACCATTGGAATATAAGAGTTATTATCTTACGGACAAAGAAACAATTAAATAACTTTTCCGGAAAAAGAAAGGAGATAAAAGAAATAGCAGTGAGTTATCAGCAAGTGGTACTTAATATCAGAGGGTATTTTCTCAATGCCACAGGCGGTACGTGAAGGAAGAATGCGTAAAATGTTCTAGTATAATCCATTTGTTAGAAAAAAACACAGCTTAATCCTTAATACAAATCAACTTCTGCAAGGAACTTAATACATTTGACTCTTTTATACAATTAGATGCCTAGACAATTCTGGGCTTTTGATCTACATGGCCTTTTCCTTAACCCGAAACTACCCAAATAGGTCTCATAGTATATTTGTGGCTGAAGAGTACAATTTAAGATGGAAAGCAAATTAACCGAATTATCCAATAATGCCTTGGAATAGTTACTTTGATATTACACTCGACAGTTATTTTGTTGCTGGGACCTTACCTTACCTTGAGGGTTCTGTAGTAACTTGAGTCTAAAACTGGGACTAATTTTTTAGTATAACTCTTGATTTCAAGATAACAATATCTATCAATTTTGCTTCTTTTACAGAAAAGAACTGTTTACCTGTGGCATTTAGTATGCCTTTATTATCGTTTTTTATTACGTTATGGAGGATCTCACACAGGGCAATATCTATGCTGTATCCCTCAAGTTGCTTGAGTAGTCCAATTTCACATGCCACAAAAAATGTTGATATTTATGGAATAACAGAAAGATAATATTCATGATAATGTCAAATTTGATTAGGGGATAGGTTTGCTTGGTGAAAATACCTCAAGTTTTTGCCCCCAAAATATTTTCTTTACCCATTTGTGTATTTGTCTGAATTTTATGGTTCATTTAATGTGCTCTTGGGGAAATAAATCTAGGAATTCCTCTATTAATCCTGTTTCTAAGAGCACACTTGGAGAGTTCAACAACCAGTAATCCTGTTGATGGAAGCGGGCAACCAATCTTCAATCAGTTGGTATTGCAAAATTTAAACTTCCTTTTGTTACGTAATGCCCTTTGCATAAGTTGCCTGTGTTTTAAAAAGAATTATTTTTGCAGGAAAATGATTAGTGATCTCAGGCATACAAATGGAAATTAGTTTTCAATACAGTTGTGTTCAAGATACAACTGATGCTCTTGTTTTGTGATTATAAGTTTGGATTGTTATAATTACCTTGCAGTTTTAATTTTTCCAATTGAAAGTTTAAAATATAAAAACCCGAATTGATTTTTTAAGTTAAAAAGTGAAACTTCAAGGAGAACCTCTTACAATCGCCAAGATGTTTTACTACATTCTGTTGGGTACACTTTTTCACAAAAGTCGAAACTGAATTCTGATTTTGTGGAACAAGCTAACTAAATATACTTTTATATTAATTTGGTCAACAGGATAAATCATGTACACTGCACATCATATGCTAAATTAAATTGAAACGTTGTCTTTAACCAGTGGGAAAAAATGATACTTGTTTGTTTACCAAGGGTTTGAAAGGGACCAATGAACTGTATCACAAACTGTACTTTTCGCAGTGTGAATGTCTGGTGTTGCCAACAAGGATAGAGATTCAATAGACTGGTCTAATCTTCATTCAGCACGACTTCCAATTCCACACAATGGAGAGCTTTCTTTGTCAATATTTAAAAACCATTGTGAGATTGATGACCAGGTAGTATGAAGGGAGCCAGAGCAAGAGCCCTTTATATAATCAAAGCGAAATCAGTGACTTAATAAGAGACTTAACACGTATCAAAAGAACCCCTGCAGTTCAGTCTCCATTAAAGAAAATAGCCTCATAAAGAAGGAACCAAAGTCAACATCACACTAGAGATGCTGACATTCTCCTGTTTTTCACAGAAAATGAGTTAGTGTATTGTGCAAACATTGATAAACTGATACAGAGAAAGAAATTTATGGAACATAAGGTTAGTGGTTAGTTAAATTTTTAAATTTTGAAAAGAAGTTTAACACGTGTTTCAGCATAATAATGTAAGTATATTGGCCTTTGCTCCAACAATGACAGTATACCAGAAATTCCATTAAGGATTGACATAGCTAGGTAAGCATCAAGGCAGGTAAACCATCATTAAAATCCAAAGCTATAAGCCCTAATTTAATAATAGAGTGTGTTCGCACATTAGTCTGGAGCATTGCACTCAAGATACGTTAAAACTGAGCTTTGAAGAAATTAGAAGAGAGGGTTCTTCCAGTCTTTGATTATTGGATGCGGCATCGAATCTTAAAAGTTGGCTTGACAAAAAGGAAAACAAATGACCATATGCAAAAAGAAGTGAAAGCACAAGGCTCCTTTCACACTTTTCTCCGGGTACCACACACCAGACACACCAAATATTCTATATTTTTAGATATGTGGTACACTAAATCAAGGGGGAAACATGGTCAATGAATTGCTACCGGGTTTTTTTTAATTAAAAACCCTTTAGTTCAAGGGAAAAAATGTTATGACTAGCTATATCAAACTCTGCTATTGTCAAGTTTTTTTATGTATTTCAAAGTCTGTATGATTATTTATTTGAGAAATAAAAGGATATGTCCGAGCTGCTGGCCTCTCCTCGATGTTATTTTCTCTATATTATCATCTTCAATATAAACGTTGGTTTTGATGCAGTAGCTAAAGATAGACACCAAGGGAAAGGATATTGTAATTCAGTGAAAGATTGTGTTGCTACAATTGTCTGATATAAAAGGTATTCGAAAAAGTTCCGTCTGTAAAGAAGGCAGGTTAAAGGCCATAGGCAACGGTTGGATTCTAGTCTTGAGCTCATTTTATATCCCATTAACTTTTTTGATAATTCCAAATCCTATGTTTGAATGTCAAAATGTAATGTAAATATAAACAGAAAAACTCAAATCAAGCATTTGTTTAAATTACTATCCACTCTGATAAGCTCAAAAGGGTTATTTTTAAATTTTGTTGACCTTTCAATTTATCTCTTATCTCTGTCAATAGGTATTTACTCTTTTATAAAAAAACTCCAGCTATTCCCTAAAACATAATAAATGCCTGGAAATTGTATCTTGTCGACAAATATAATTCATCTTATTAAAATGTCATATATATATATATGTATGATATTTTTAGTATAGTATAGAGATTATTATAATAAGTTATAGATTGAACTATATATATATATATAAATGTACATGTGTGTACGTGTGTGATATACCCCCTGGATAGCTTGGTACTTAGAAATATAAGCGATCAAATTAACAGATATTTGGTTAATTAAAGCAATTGCAGGCTTGAAATATTTTAGGTATTATGGTATTATATGTACGAGGCAAAGGTTTGTGTTTATTTTTGTTGTGACAGTTACAAGATATTTACGTTATGGATTTTCAAGATTGCCAACTTTAGTGCCCTTGCACATGATATGCCTATTGATAAATCAATCTCCATAATAGCCTATGTTGAGATGACATTTTACCCTTTAACCCCATCAAACCCTTTACAGCACCTAAAGGCCTTGAAGATATTTCTGATAAAGCTCCTTGTACTATTCAGTGACCAACATTTACATGTTTTAAGACGAGTGCCTAAAACATTTTCTTGCCTTTTGATTAACTATTAGTAAACACTGGTCCAGCGTAGTGAACATGTTGAATGGGATGGACTTGAACTCGCTACCTTCACAGAACGTTATCAAGATCAATCAGTTTCTAATCATGTTATTTGGAGGATGTATAGACAATGGTAGTAGTGCCAGTGATTACCAAATAAAATTAAATAAAAACCCACTCAATTTTTGAAAGCGAATGACATTTGCCCATCAATTCGTCCGTCATTTAGGCTTTCATTACATTTAACTACTGACACTAAAAAAATTAAATTCAAAAATAAACCTCCAAAAATTGTTCAACAAACTTTTACTTCGCTCCCCTTTCTCGGATTTACCATCCACATTGATATGTCATTTCAGGACACACTTGTTTTGTATAGATACAAAAGCTGAAGCTTTTGATTCAATACCTCACAACGGCCCTAAGATATAGGGCAATATCATTCAAGATAACAGATTTTAATTTCATTTAAGTGGCTTTAAAGAAATTTAAGTAGTTTACTTAACGGTTATTCACAATTGATGATATTTGCTGCAGAATTACAGGGTTTTATCCTGATAACATATCTCTTTAAGACTGATTTCGTGCGTATCAGATCGTGCTGAAAAGGACATTAGGTATTATGAATACCAGAACAAAGCGAACGAATGGAGGTGATGGATGGATGCTGAAATAAAAATATTCCCTATTTCACCCTATAGTATTATATCTGACGTGGCACAATTTATGATAGTTTCCCGAAATGATACGCCATACGATGATAGATATAACAAACCAAATTTAAATGTTTTCACTGCATAATTTTTATTCCAAGCGCGAATTGCAAGTCATTGACACTTGCAATTTGCGCTTTTTAGTGTATAAGAGGAAATACAATCCTAAAAACGCTTAACTTCAGGCCTAAAAAGAGACTAATGGCCTGCAAAGGCACCCTCTCACCTCCTCGCCTGTTAAACTAACTAAATATCTTGACAATATCTTAATCTTGCTCTTTAATGGGATTAAATGAGCGATGGAAATTAGATCTAGTATAACGGTCTTAGCCTTTGGCTTTAGATATTTGTCTGTAAAAAAATGATGTTATTGATTATGTTGATTAGCAAAAATGCGATATCATCGAAGGAAAAAAGTTAAGATTGATAAAAAACTTTGAAAGAACAACAAAATGATCTTTGGGTCATGAGTTTTCAGGTCTTTGAGTAAGAGCACATTTGTCATGTCACATATATTCATAGGTCCTTGTGGCTGCTTTAGAGGTCGTAGAAAGAATAACGTTGTCAATATCCAGCGCAGGATCCGAAATACCATAGAACTCTATTTAAGCTTTGTACTGTGCCTCGTTAAAATGTGTTTAACCTTTAAGTCTATCTTATTAAGTGATCACTTCACCCTCATTTTGGTCGCCCTGGTGATTATGTCGAGCAATAATGTACTCAGTTTTCAGTGTATGTTTGCAACGTACCCTGACACCAAATTTGAACTTTCTACGTTGTTCGGTTATTATTATTTGTTATTTTATGCTAGTTTTCATAAACTCATAAGCTCATCTACCTGTCCACACATTCTGCATTTACTTTGTTCTTGTGTTTTGTCGACCTTTGCTTTAATGGTACTATTGCATATTACTTGTTCTGTGCTGGCGTTATCATTGATCCCGTTCCTCTCTCGATCCCTCCATTTCTTAGCCTGCTCCATCTATCCTCGCCTACTTCATTTTCTGTCTGTCTTAAAAATTGCCCATCTAACCTCTTTTCATTCCAAGCCTGATTTCTTTCATTCTTTTGCCTCAACTTATACTTTGCCTTTTATATTCATATGCCACCCTAGCTGATTTTAGTAACCTTTCGACTTCTTTGCATACATATCTTTCAATTCCAATAACTGAGAGTTTTATCTTCCACATTAAGCAGCCTTCTTCCAACTTCTTACCTTCCGAAAAATAAGTCTGTCTACATTGCTTTTGGGTGAACTCTCCACTGCATTGTCAATAGCTATCTTGTTTTCCTATCCAACCGATGAATCTCTTCCTTCACCCAACCTAAAAACTAAAAATGCTACTATTATTACTATTATTACTATTATTACTATTATTACTATTATTACTATTATTACTATTATTACTATTATTACTATTATTACTATTATTACTATTATTATTATTACTATTATTACTATTATTACTATTATTACTATTATTACTATTATTACCATTATTACTTTTATTACTATTATTACTATTATTACTATTATTANTATCTTGTTTTCCTATCCAACCGATAAATCTCTTCCTTCATCCAACCTAAAAACTAAAAATGCTACTATTATTACTATTATTACTATTATTACTATTATTACTATTATTACTATTATTACTATTATTACTATTATTACTATTATTACTATTATTACTATTATTATTATTACTATTATTACTATTATTACTATTATTACTATTATTACTATTATTACCATTATTACTTTTATTACTATTATTACTATTATTACTATTATTACTATTATTACTATTATTACTATTATTACTATTGTTATAATTATTATTATTATTTATAATATAAAACATTTATTTATACAAATACATATTTAATATATATATATATATATATATATATATATATATATTTTACTTATGAACAATATGCTCGTAAATTAGACGTTAAAAAGCTATTATTAAGCGAAAAAGGAAAAATAATTGACAACAATTTAACTCTGAACGAAACCCCTACATTTAAAAACAGACTTTTCCACATCACAATAGAAAAAGATCTTAAGAAGAGCGAAGAACTTAGTATCCAAGGTCCTCTTCTTGGATTAAATAACATCCAAATAAAAGCATCTCAGTCCATTTTTTACAACTGGAAAGAAGGCTTGGGTGCAGGATAATGTAAGATATAGGATAATATAGAATATGTTAACAGGATAATGCACTTCACTTAAATTTTTACAATAAACTGCAATGAATGTGCGTTCTGTCCTGATACTCAAGAATTTACAATGTGTAAATAAAAATAAATAAAAATCAAAGTAAGTTAATACAAGATAATAAAATTATCGACTCTATAATATAAAACCTAAAATAATTTTTTTTCGAATATTGATGTTTCAAACTCTGCTAACTATGTTACTTACCTTTGTTTTATTTTCTAATGATGATACTCGATGCTGGCGACTAACCAGCGTAGAGGCACTGATTTCGATTGAAAAACTCAATAATTTGAATTAATTTTGCAATTGCATGTCTCTATCTTGGAAACTCTACTCATGTGATCCCTCTATTTAGGCCCTGGTGGCCACCTAGTATATTGAAAAATAACATAGTTCCTGTTCCCCGTTGGGTTTCAAAGTATCCTGAAACAACATTTGAACCTTCTAAGCTGCGTGTTGTGCGATTTCATTCTGATCACACGCACTCACTCTCAAGTACACATGAACACACACACACACACACACAAACATACACTCGTACACCGACTTTGAAGTATAAAAATATAGATTTTTTAAATATAATTTCAAAATTACAAATACTTTTTTCACTTGATTTTTAGCAGATCATCTTTGGAGCAGTCCAAATACTGGAGTAAATATATAAAATGATGCCATGTCAAACACAGATCATTAATTGGCTCTATTGGTAAGGCAGTTTGAATTTTCTAGCGGAAATCATGAAAGGTATTTTCATATCCAAGAAATCTTAATTTTCTGAACAAAATTGAAAAACTCGAAGCTCTGTTATATCAGATGCTGGAATAGGAGTACTTTGCAGAATTTTAGGCCTAGCAAAACGAAACGAGATGTTTTCCAAGTAATAATAAGTATGCAATGGTCACTAAATTGAAATAAGTGGCTAAATACTTGTGTTACTATTCAAGCCAGTCCTCTACTTGGTCTTTCAGTTAGGATTACTTTCTTATAACGAAAGTGCTACTCGTGTCACTGTTTTCTACTGCAAGCAATCAACCGTTTCTTGCTTGCATAAATACACTTTCCGGATAGCTTTTTTAGTCACATATCTCCAGTGAAATTTGTATTAGCTTCCTTTCCGCATTACCTTTACTGCAGTTATCACAGCTGGTTTTATGTGGGTTTCTTCACTACTATATCCTCCTGACGTGACTGACACTCACAGTTTTCTTCTCCTGACCTTTTCCTAAGCTACTTACTTTATTTGCTCTCTTCCTAAAGTCATCCTTTATCTGGTAGTGGAGTAAGGACACATTGCATATCCAACCAAGTAGCTGTATCGCTATCTTAGCCAAGATCGTTACGTAAGAGTGCTACATAGCTAGGGTTCCATGTTCATGTAAGAGACATGGTGTACAACCTATGTGTGAATTTCTGCTTTTATTCTAAGAGGCATTTTTTTGTGATAGTTCGGATCACAAAGTTTCACATACTGCGTCATATGCCGTTTTATAGATGATGATTGGTGAACAAGTAAAAATGTTATCGAGCTTTCAATGTAAAACCGTCCACCATTGCCCAAGTGAACACCTTCCATAAACAAAGTACATGATACAGTATAATTCATTGAAAGACAACAATTCAACTATATTCTACAAACAAATCATGCACTCACTTGGTCCCGGGGTTTCAAAAAACAGGCCATTTCCACAAAGGAAACCATGACATTAAAAGTAGCTGGAAGTTATTGGATGTAATACGGTTGGTTAATTGCTTTGAATTTTTGGATTTCTATTGCATGAAGCCAAAAGGAACAAGAAAATGCCTTAATCAATATATTTAATTAGTATTTGATTAAATTAAGGAAGAATATATATATATAAATATATATATATATTTCTCTCTGTCTGTCTGTCTCTCTTTCTCTCTCTAACTACCGAATCATAAATCCGCAGTGATGGTTCTCACTACCTTTTTGTCTATTATTGCTACTAAAATATCCATTTTATTTAAGTTTTAATTCATATTTTTGAACATGTCTAATTTTTACTGTACTTTTGCTTATTTTATCTTCTGCACTATTCATACATTACATGTTTCAAATATTGCTGTCTTTTTTCTTGTAAGAATATGTATGTATGAAAACAGGAAGTCAGCATAAAACTAATTATATCTTGTAATTTTACAAATATGCAATTGTTGTAGACGAATTAGATCTCTTCAGAGGCAAGACTAATCGGCATCATCAAAAACTTTAGCTTTTGTATAAATGCAGGTTGGATGTCTCTTCAATTTCTTTCAAGATACTTTATCCTTGACCAAGGTTAAACACAAAGATTAATAGTAGTACAAAGACAACTAGAAAGCTTGGTACTAAACATACCTCAGGCAGTCGAAGATAAAGGAAAAGAGACTGCAAGTTATCTTTAAAATTTGATAAAACCTTTTGGAGAAAAAGACTAGGCTGTAATGGAAATAAGTGGATACCTCAGCAAGAATAGAAAACAAAGGGACTGCAAAGATAACAGAATTGACATCTATAGCATCAACGAGTTATTTAGAGAGCAGAAAATATTAATAAAGATGCCAAGATGACAATTGCTCTGTGAGATAGACGCATAGTGCAGCTGAAATTGTAGTAAAGATAAAAGAGATTATTAATTTTTATACAAATCGTATATGTATTTGTATATATGTATATGTATATGTGTATGTGTGTGTGTGAAGACAGAGAAGAGCGGTAGGTTATTGTTTCCAAAAGTAGATCATTGGAATTTATTTGGTTATGAAATCATCCCCTATTATTCTAACAATCAACACAACTAATCTGAAATGTCTAACACCAAATTAAATAGTGCAAATGGGTAACAGCTTTGTCACCAGATTTTAATGAAAGAGCCGCTTTAGACTGAAGAAGGAATTTTTAATCTCGTTACCAAAATTTTTGTCAACAAAAGCAATGCAAACACCTGTTTTCCTTTAACATATTGTTTGCAGAAATGGTTAATATAATTCGGTTACTGTTGTTTAAATCTGTTTTTTTAATTCACTGAAATAAATCCCTTGTTTTTCGTCCCTATAAATCAGTTTAATTTTTAGTACTTTTCATATTGGCCCTGCTTTCCCTCAAAAGTCATATCTGTAGTTCAAAACAGTAATTCCCAATCAACACTGATTATTTCAAAAACTTTGTCTCTTTGGATGTGTTCTAAATGTGTTTAATATGCAGGGTGCAATCCTGCATAAAAAGTTTTTCTCATATTTGTTCCCAAATTTACCAAGAAAGGGGGGTGTAAATTTGTGTCAATTTTAGGGCCTAGACATATTTTTAAAAAAGGGTTGGGTTTTTGCCCATAGTCGCAGATTTAATAAAAAGACTCTTATCTAGTTAACAGAATCTAGTTAACAGAATAAAACTTGAAGAAGACACTTGTACTTGAATAGGATTATCATTAAAAGTTAAAGAAAGTTTCACATCAACAAAAATTATTATTTCAAAATATACTGCACTTAGCAGGTTTTTTTCAAAGAAGCCTGCCCCAGAGTGGAAAACATGTTCCATTTTGCAGTCAAAGTTGAATGTCAATGAAAAGGGGTGTAGTAAAAAGTGCAATGCCAGTGAAAGGCACTTTTATCAAATAATCTGACTTAGAATTAATACCACTTTTTATAAGGGAGTGCAACCGCCAGGGTGTTTAGTCTTTTCCTGCATTTGGCTGTATTTGGCTTTAAAATTTGGTCCTGTCCTCTACAATATTTTGCCGTGCACAAAATGCTTCCCAAGTTAAAAAGAGAGATATTTAATCAAAATGTCGAATTTATGTCATGCCAATCTGTAGATTTGCATTCCAATTGTTCTACTTTTCACTAAGAAATTTGGAGCTGCATTAATTGATTTTCCTTACTTTCTATCTCGTTGAAGTGGGGAACCAACCATTCGATTGATTAGCTTTTGCAAAAATCTTTCATAGACTCGTTAATCAAAGAAACTTCCTAACGCAAACCAGTAATAAATAAATACACTAATCTCTTCTTTGAAAGCTATGCAAGAACTCGTTTATAAAATGAAATACATTCACATCATTGTACAGTAAACCAATACAGACTACCCGTCGGCAGCTACTAATCTTTAAGAAACAAAGGTAGTTTATTCAACTGAAAGAAAAATGGAACACGGAAATTGGATGGGCACTTTGACATTTTAGCGCTTAATACTATTACTTCGTAAACAGACGTCGTTTTAAAAGAGACATAAACCAATCTATAAAGTAACCTTATTAAGATAAAAAAGATTGTGATGCAGTGATTTACACTTCACCCTCATTCCTTTAAAGACGTTTCACTTCTATTAATCCTCTACAACCGTCAGCTAAAGAATAATATGGGAATCATCAGTTTCTATCTATAACAAATATGAACAGCAATATCTGAAAACATTGTGTTTCTTTAGGTATTTAAAACTACAACGGCTAAAGTTGAATTGTATTTTAAATGGTCTGTCTTCTCAATTATAGTAGTGGATGCTTGCTAAGAACGTTTTCTTTAAGTTGGTAAGGCTATCAGCTTTGTTTCTGATTTTCAATGCTGCACAATGGTATTTATCGAGCTATTCAAGAATATTACCTATAGAAATTTCTTTGATATATGAATAAAGAGTTACCTTTTATAAAGAAGTACTTTTATCAAACAGGAAGTCCAAAAGACGAACGAAACATAAATATATCTTGTGTGTCAGGAGATGGGTAAGCTCACATCATTAACATTAAAGTTGTAGATGAAGAAACAAAGAGCGAGAGTAGGCAACGAAAAAAACTATAATCCAATGGCGTTGGTATGATCTGCATGAAGAAAAAAGGGAGAATTAATAGACAAATATTATAATATAGGCCTTTCATTACAGAAAATAAAATATTTCATTTTTTAAAATTCAAGAATTTTTAAAAATAAAAGTCAAATATATTAAATTAGGTCATTAGGTTTATCATAATATCAGCCCAGGAAGTATAATAATATTTTGCGAAGCTGTGCAGCTGTAATCATCTATTACTTTTCACATTTAACAATACACAGTCCACCATCAAATCACTTGTTGTCTTACCCCACCCTTTTTCATTACAAGTGTGTCAATTTCTACAGGTCTCTTTTGGATATTTTCCTTGACAAGGAAAAGTTACAAACTGTCATTTTCATTAATTTACCAAAATCGTAAATAATTTTTTTGTTGTGACTCTTTCTTTAAGACTAAATACTTCTCTTCATACTGACTTCTTTTACTAGTTTGTTGAGTGACCTTGATCTTCTTGTGGTGTGTACCTCCACCTTGTCCAGTACACATTTTCTCTATGAATTGCCACAGCCCTGCTGTGGTCGTCCTGCACAAATCTCATTATATCTAACACTGTGAAACACTATTATCTTTAGTGTACATCTTCCTTCAGTCAGACGAAAACATTTTACTTATTCACAGATGCTTGTATAGCCTCCTTTTACGAATCAAAGCTTCAAAATTGTTCAAGTAGGGTCAAAAGTACTAAGCCATGGTAACTCTCTGCTTTATGTTTGCTTTCAGCTCTCTCTTAAATATATTAGACTTTATAGGTTGAAGTATCTTATCCGTCTGGCTCTTGGTTGACCTACTCAATCTCTTATGAGTGCCCATATCTTCGGATGATTAAAATTGTTTAAATAATTTGATTTAACACATTCCCCTTTTCCCTTCGACGCTGTACTGTAAGAAAGCCAATTTTATTTTTAGCTTACTCATGTTATAAACAACGTGAAAAACGTAAGACACTTCTAAGTTAAAAGTTTTTTTTCAAAAAAGCATAAATTGTCCAGTAATATGATATTTCGACTGCTGCTGCTTCCAGACCAATTTTTTCACACACTTTGTATACAGTAACTTCTCTAATATATTTCCTCGACCATGATTTTTTTTCCTTTGAAGCCAATTTTTAGAATTTTCTCAACCTCCTCATATAGAGTCGCCAGAGCATCAATCACCTTTGGAGTCTGCTATCTGGAGGCCGACCCAAATTACATATACTGGCTTGAATGTGGTGTAAGAGTGAAGAGATATTTAATAATTTCTTCCGCTTTTAACTGTTGATATGATAGAAAAGGCAATTCCTTTTTGACATTTTTTCTATAATAGAATATCCATCTAATGAATTTATTTTGTTTGTGTACCTTCAACCATATTTTGCATGGGCCAAGAACATCAATTGACAGTTTTTATGTTTCTGTAGCCTCATCGTTGCAATCCATGTGGCAATTTTCCTTACCCTTGGAACCTTATCTTTATCTTTATGATTTATTCCGTCGGATAACCGTTCCATTAAATGATTGGAATGAAGGCTTCTATTCATTACCTCTTCAACAATTGTTTGGGATACCTGCCCATTTCCAGTAACATTTCAATGTCATTCGTCTCTAGACGGTTTCAAACTTCCATTATTACTTAGCAACTATTATGTATTTCCATAGTTTGCAACATTTTTCACTAACAGTTTGAGGTTCATGGCATCAGAGAAGACTGGTCATTACTAAATCATTTATCCTAGACCCGCTATTATAGGCATCCAACTAAGGTAAAAGTACGAGTTAAGTATAGTAGGAAAGCACCATTGGTCTATGTCACTCTTAAGAGTAGTGCTACTCCCAAGAGTCCGAAAGTCCTTCCCAAACATATATATCTCAAATATATTATTCACAAACATCAAAGCAAATTACTTGAATGCTTCCTTTTAAATGCTTGTACTATCTTTTTACACATTAAATGGGTAATTCGATTCTGGAGATAATTGAACGTATAAGTACAACATCTATTATGAACATCTGGCTTTCTTGTTCTGGTCACTTTTTGAGAAAGGACCAAGAAGCACTTAGCGAGCAACAGAGAGCTTAATAAAGGTAAATGTAATGCTTCAAAACCAAAGCTTTGATAAAGACTGTATAAAAACATCCTTAAATAAATGCCATCTTTAAACAATTGAAAGACTACTTCAGGCAAAAGAGAGGAATCGGGGGAAAACATAAGTTAAGATTTTTATTAATATTAAAATCAACAGAACAAAGTATGCTTTTTTCAATCACTCCATCATAAAAGGTGAACAGTTGGTTCCCCTATATAATGTTTCCAATGAACCTGCCATCCAACAGTCAGTATTTGAATGGCTGGACACAAGACCTGTTAGCTCAAACACTCAAACCAGATTACAAAACATCAACAACATTCGTGCCCATCCAAATTTCAGACAGTGGCCAGTATGTAATAAAGTTTGTCATTTATTAGCGGGACTGAAGAGTCACGCTGCTGTGCATAACTCATGGGCATTGGAGTCGACATATCAAGAGGTGGTTATAATCTAAATTGAATGGACAGCCACCACGTATTTGCCATAGAATATAAAAAGATATTTGCAACATTATAGAGTACAATGTAATTACACAAACTCCGAACAATACAAAAAAAACCCTTTACATCCTATGGTTTCCACTCCAATACGTTTCTACAAACACACAAATTATTAAGATACTTGAGCAGCCTTTGAACAGTACTCTGGAATGCACAAAGGAAAGGAATTGACCTTCTTGTTGCGGTTCAAGAGTTAATTTTGGAGCCTCTGAAGTTTTGATATCTGTTGATGTAATTAGGAGTCAGTAGTCTGTGAGAAATTCTGTTAAAGTTGCATCTCCTATATTTGTGCAGTAGACTTTCACATAGCCCATATCCTGCCCTCAATCCACCTTGCAGTTTTCTTTTTCTTTGTAAGTACTCTTGACTCCAAGGAGAAAGCTGTTGCCAAAAATGTGCACTGTAGAATTCTAAGCTTTTGATGTTTCCGACTCCAGAGTTTTCAAATACTTTAAACCTAGATGTTTATTCTTTGTCTACTCATTTATTCCAATGAACGCTCTACGTTTTACCAGTGCATGTTCAGAAATGCTTTAATTAATTGTAAATAGAAACACATCTACTAGATAAAGGAGAGGGGCTTAGAAAACAAACTGAGGACAAACAGAAGAAGACGGATGTAAGGAAACAACAAAGTAAGAAAAAAATCCCCAGGCACAGAGAAAAAATGGAAAACGTCTAGAAGAAAAAAACCGAAATAAGATAAAGCAAAAATTTGCAGGAAACGAAGAGGTGAAGGAAGAAGAGGGGTTGTATTGAAAATAGTGCAACATTATAAATGATAGGAGGAAGTTTAATAAGAACTTTAAGATATTTGGAAGAAAAGAGTTACTTTGTTGTCTTGTCTGACTGTAGAAATACACATGAAAGTAGATTTTTCTACGCTTACTAACTATGGTATCATAGTAAAGGCTCCAGTAAGGCATATATTTAAGATTTATTGTAAATTTTGGATTTTAAATAAGCTTCCCCTGCTTTTATTTCAAAATTTGACATATGTACGTTTATGGATAGAATATCGCCTGAAGGCAGAGGAACATTGAGTTGCGACTACCTTAAGCACACCACTTTACTCCCAGGTAAGATATACCCAGGAGATGGGACCTATTCATTTCCAACCCAATATGTTGGCTGCAATTAAGACAAAATGTTAAGATACCTTGACTATTAAAAGCCCACCCTGGTGTACAATTCCTTTTCCCATAATGATTTCAAGTAGGCTGATCATTCTGCAACACAAACAACAATAACAGCAAATCGTATCCTTGCTATGATTGCATTGTGTTGTTACATTGTAGCAATACATAGCCCTCGTATTGACTATTGTTTTTATGTTAGCTTTATTTTGCTGCAATTTCTGTGTTTATGTTTGTTCATTTCAGTACACTTGAAGTTTAAAGTATTTGAATGACAAGCATTCCTTCGTCAATAATATTTCTTCATGCATGGGTGCAATATAAAGGTATGAATAAAGCTGTCTCGTACAGGGATCTGGCAGCACTTGAGGCATTCCTTTGTCATTTTCACACGACGTCTTTTGCTATTTTTTATCTTACTAACATAACGGTTATCCGAATTTATTTGATAGACATCCTTATCACTTTTGTTCGGTGAAGTTACCAAGCTAGAGTAGACTAAGATCCCATTTTATCCATACTATTTGTTCGTCAGAAAAAAGAACATAGTTAACAAACAAGTAAGTCAATCTCTGCACCTCCCGCTGGCTTGTCTCTAGATTACCTGCACTCGTAGTTTTAAAAGCTTTCGTCAAGAATAGAAATAAATATTCTTATTAATACAATTCATTATTGTTTACAACAGAGTAAATTCTATAGTGGACTATTGACGCACGCAATTTATGCAAAAACAAAAAGTGAGAGGGGCTTTTCTCTTGGTCGTTATATGCAAACGACTAAAGCCTATTGTTTCAGTTTCTGCAAAGCATGAAAACTCAGTTGTTCTAGCTGCCTTATATCTGTAGTCATTAATCGTGTACAAGCCGACCAAGGAAAATTAAGTTGGCGAGTGAGGCACTTTATCGTTGTGTTACGGACTGCTTGAGAAGATTCAATGTTCTTCACGGTATGGACTTTCGGCGCTTGTTTATCAGAGTACAATTTGGAAGGGGCTTCAAGAGGTGAGTGACAGTAAAATTGATAGTTCTACTTCTTGAAGCTTGTTGTTTGATGTTTCCCTATCTTGGGGACAAAATGGTCACTCGAGATAGAGATTTCTCAATACTTCGAATGATCTGGTGCAACAGGATTCCTTTTAACACCGATAAAACAGCGTATATCTGTGTGACGAATTTCGAGACCAGACATCGAATATACATATAAAAGATGACTTGAATGACTTGAAATTCTTGTTACTTGAAAGTTAAGAAGTATCTGTAGTTATACAAGGCATTTTATAGACATAACAAAAGAGTTTAGACAGTTGTGTCCGAATTAAACAGAAGTTCTTGAAGAAACCATTGCAATTTAAGTTAAGAGCTTTGAGTCGTTTTTATTAGCGATACTTTCAAGCATATTGATTACTGTGAGATGAATCGGTCATTTCTTTGAATAATCCTAACAAGCAAGGAAGAGTTTATCATCACTGTCCACTAAAAAATATAGTTTTTTCAAATACAGTTACGTGAAGAATAAAATTCTACAGGAGTTATCAGCAACTCGTGCTTCGTCCAAATACATACCATCACTTTCTTTGAAGGTGACCAACGTTTGTAAAAGACTTTGCGCATGAATGAAAATTAGGCAAGTTAAGAAAATGTGTAGGTTTCTGCATGTCCCTTTCGAAGGTTATGATTTGTCTTTCACCTAATGCCTGAATAATTTTTAGTCTATCAAATCTCAAAGGCGGAATTTTACGTTAGATTCTGCATTTCCTACGATCAGAGAAATTTGCTTTACGGTAGACCGTGGTCAGTTGATCTTGTGGTTTTTCAAGGAATGTCGTTTCTGCTCATTTCTTCTCTTCTACAACTATAAGTTGATAGGAAAATTATTAACTTTTGTTTCTTTTCACTCCAAATGTGCTGAACTTTCATGAACTGGATTCAATGATATACATTTTGAGCATAAGGTGAAATTTATGTGATTTAACATTTTCGTTCTTCCGAAATATAACCTTACCACAATCAAATGAGGTTCTTTTTAAATATTTGTATATTTCTCTGTTTCGTTAACAAAAACTGATTTCAAATTTGTACCAGCTTTTCCGATCTTCTCATTTTCTCTTTGTTTTGATTTAATTTTTCAGATTATCAATTTTAAGCCATTTCTACAAGAAATTTCATGGTAAATGTCTGATGAAATTACCATGAATTATCATGTAAATTATTTTTTTCACCAACAGAAAACTTTTATGACAATGAATTGCAACGTTTCTTTAGCATTACTGCCAAAATATGTTATCTTTATATTCCGACTACTGTGACTATGTTTTTCCAAATACAACAATTTATTGAGTATGTATGTATGCATGTATATGTATGTGTGTATGTATATTTACATTTATATATGTATATATTTAGAGTTCCTCGTATCCAAGCACACCCTACATCACATTTAAGCTTTTATTCCTCGAATTTTGTATTTATACAGGAATTAAATAACAAAATGTGTTTATTTTTAATAGCAAATTGTTCTTACTCCTAAAACAATAAGGCTAAAAAGTAGAACATCTAATTAGCACGTGTTTGATCAGCTAGTCAGCTAGAAAAGAAATGCAGAAATTTCAATCATGTGGTAGCTTAACGTGTTAACTCTGCTGTTTATGTTTACACTGTCCATGTTTTGCTGTGTTTTTCTATATTTCGAATTTTTGGTTAATTTATAATGTTGGTTCCTGCAACAACTTCAATCAAGAAACATAAAATCAGGAAGGCTTAAACTCAAGATGAAAATGATGAAATTTTTGGTTTTATTTATTCATTTATATAGAGCTGGAGCCGTACAAGATTTTTCAAAAAATTTTTGAAAAGGAATTTTTACTTCTTCAGGGCCTCTGTTTAAACTGTTTCTTTTCTTTTGATATTTATTATCGAAAAATTACTTTATGCAGTTTCTTCAGCAAAAAAAAATAATGTATTCATTCTTATAAAGCAATGGTTAGATTAAAAATATTGGATCATTGTAAGGCATTAGATAAGACTTCACAGATTGGTTTAGGATAGTGGTGATATATGGTGGTATATACTGTGATAAAGAAATAGGATGGGTTTTCATAGTCCAGTTGATGGGTCTTTCAGCATCTACACAAATGTAATAACCTTGCACTTATACCACAGAAAAATATTTTTGGCCATATCTCATTTAAAATTGATATTGTTTTGTATTCTTTCAGCCATATCTTTCTTTTGGTAAACACGTAGTCAAACAAAAAGAAACATTAATATGAAATCATACTATAAGGATAGATGTAGGCGTGCTTATTATTTATTGTCATTTTTTCTTCATTATTTGTCAAAAAATGGGGACCTTTACCCTTTTATATGATTAATTGATTCCGGATAAACAATTTTCGCCTACACGAATATAGATTTATTTGCTTTGGACAATTTTCTTTGCATGAAAATCTGTTCGTTTTGTTTACGCTTTGGAAGTGGGAGTGTGGCTTAAAGCAATTTGACTTAATGATTCAAATGGCAACGCTGCACCTTCGATACCAAGAACTCCAGCAGAGCCTGTTGGTATTCCCAATTTAGGTAAATTTCTGCTGTTTATTAATGGATTTCCCCTATGCTTATGGAAAAATATATTGAAAATGCCATCAAGTAATTCTGAGTTTTTCTTTACACTATGCCGGTAGTAGACGCAGGGTGCCATTGACCACCTACGATTTGTATTGAACAATAATGTAGAGTTTCTACTGCATTTCAAATGCGGCCTTCCCTTTTGCATTAAAAAGGGTTTCAAGTATTGATTTGGCTGAAGGATAGAAAACAGATCAGGCCTTGTTCTGGTCTTTAACTATTCTATCATCTACAATTGATTTATTTTTTTTTACCAAACCACTATTTTTGGTATGATCTTGCATTGATTACTTTTTTACTTTCTTCGGGGCAAGTACACTCAAATCCATCTCATTTTATTTTATGGCATTCAGAGGTGTGTTCAATGCAGTTGGACTTCGACCCTTTCTTATTAATGAGGTATTATCTCGTTGGTTTGCTTTAAAAGTGCTACTTTACAAACTATTTTTTAAGTTTGTTACATTTCTGTTTGCTTAGCAAAAATTTACAAGATCCGATATATTTTGCATGACTTTTCCTGTGAAAACGCCAAAGGCAAATTTTTTTATGGCAGACTGTTTCATTTGAACCGATTTTTATATTGTGAAACTTATGTTGATTACTTCAGCTAAACTGTACTATGAATCTGTTTATGTTTTATGTCAATAGTTTTTTACATTTTTATTTCATACCAGTTTCTTTCTTTTCCTTGGATTTCTTCTGTTCAACAGTAATCTAGTTTTTTCAGGTGGTCAAGTGGTTTTTGTAAGGGATGAACCCATTTTGAATCAATGAAAAATTAAGCATTTCATAAAATTAGATTGAAAAAACTTGAAATACAGAAAGTAATTTTAAACAATACCATGTCTTATGTGCACGCTAAGCACCACATTTAACCCTGTTTGGAAACATTGGTTTGTTAAAGCTTTCTGTAGTGTTTTTTTTAAAAGTTGTGTGAGCCTTTTTTTTTACAGAGGAAGATATATTCAGAAAATTCTGCTACTAATTCATATGTAAGATTTTTAAAAGATATAAATCAAAATTTTCTTGCCAGGGTAGGTCACATGTTAACATTACTATAGTAACAGGTAATAAATAATTTAGGCAAAGCAAGAGCATTTTGGATATATTTCAATGACCTTTGCTACAATCATTTGGTATTCCATAGCAAAAAAATATTGATTTCAGTAAAAAAAATGAAAAAATTACTTAATCTTGCTTTGTGGGCAGTTGGAAGTGAAAGACTTTTTGTAAAATGGACTTGCTTAAGAAGGTAGTTTGGGTGGCTCAGTTGTAGAATAGACGTCAGTGGAACCCATTGTAACTGTTTCGAATTTAGTTTAGATAAATATATATATATATACATTTTTCTTCGTATTATTCCAAGTTCTTTTCTTGGCTATAACCTGACTCTAACTATTTCAGAGTTGATTGGATGGATTTGAAAAACATGTTATACTTGAATAAGAGCAATAATGATCGCTAGCTCTTTACTTATGATTACTTTTTGGAAATGCCAACCTTGTTAAGAACTTTTAAACATGTCAAAATAATATTACAGTATAACGTGATGAAAATGCTGCTAATTGACATATTTTCTAATACAATGCTTGAGCCATCTCCTAGCTTCCTTATTCTTGGGTGTGAAAAGTATGCACTACAAACAAATAAAATTGACGACAATACTTAACAATGACAAGAAGAACAAAGACGTCTACATTTGAGAAAATTATTGAGTGGATAAGCTAAGTGACCTCAGAATAGTATAATTCCCAAGGGCAAAATCAATAATAATGATGACATCTTAATACGCTTAAACAAATTAATTAATAATTCAGTTTATCTCATCGATCCTTATTTTTATGAAATAAATATATTTATGGAATTGTCCCTTACAAATTTCTAATAATTTCAGTTCATATTAATATTTTGTTTGTTTTCTGTTTCTGATCAAATGATGCCACACCAAATTTATTTCAAGTGATACCTTTTAATTTTGTGCATATACATATATATGATTGCAGACATTTATATAAATATATATATATATATGTATATGTAGATGTATATGTATTTGTATGTGTATATGTAAGGTGTTTCAAGACTATTACAAATAAAAGGAAAATTGTAGTAAAGCAGGGAAAACAGTTTAGTGACCAACTGGTCACTACAGTTTCATCCAAGAGAATTTGTCACTCATTTGCTGACCTAAGAGTAGTGGAAGGGGTCTACCAATTCCAAAATTGATAATAGATCGGGAAAATCGAACTGGGTTGCTTCGACTTAGCTCCATATCACTTAATTATTTTGGACTGACACAATTTTGCTTCAAATGACTAAGCTGATATTGTCTTATCCAAAATAGACAAAAGGCTTCTTCAAAAATCAACCTATTTTTTCTTATATTGGGTTGGTAAACCCATAAGTCAAATGCCAAATGTAATATGATGTACCTTTTTTAATTTGCTTATTGTTATTGGACTATTCTGAAGCAGAACCTCCTAACTGATGTACGTAAAAAAACAAATACTGTCATTTTTATTACGTTTGTGATAGCAGTAATCCTTACCGTTTTTGAATAAAAAGAGGAGAAAAGGATTATATTGCAATTTTACTTCTATTTTGTTGTATATTATAATATAATATATAATATAATATAATATAATATAATATAATATAATATAATATAATATAATATAATATAATATAATATAATATAATATAATATAATATAATATAATATAATACAATAAAATATAATATAATATCTTCTTCTTCTTCTTCTTCTTTCGGCATTTCCCTTTTCAGGGGTCGCCACAGCGAATAATATAATATAATGTAATATAATATATAATATTAATTTTATTATATTATATTACATTATTTATATAATACATATATGTATATATACACATATATAATATTTTTATTACACCGAGTAACAGTAAAATACGAAATTTATTTAGTTTCTATCAGGCCNATAATATAATATAATATAATATAATATAATATAATATAATATAATATAATATAATATAATATAATATAATACAATAAAATATAATATAATATCTTCTTCTTCTTCTTCTTCTTTCGGCATTTCCCTTTTCAGGGGTCGCCACAGCGAATAATATAATATAATGTAATATAATATATAATATTAATTTTATTATATTATATTACATTATTTATATAATACATATATGTATATATACACATATATAATATTTTTATTACACCGAGTAACAGTAAAATACGAAATTTATTTAGTTTCTATCAGGCCAACAAAATGGTAATGAACGACGTTTGTATAATTTTGCTAGACAAATGTTTCTGAATTTCAACATCTTGACCCGACCGATAAACATCCATTCTGGATTTTCGTTTCTGCAACTGCTTTCCTTGTATAATACAAACATAGTAAATCCTGTATCACGGTACACCTGTGTCTTGTGATTTTGGTAGACTGTAAGGAGAAAACTTAGATAAACTGAAACATCAGTTTAGTAACTATCTCAGTTGCGTATATATTTAGATTTTATACTATATTTTGACACTTCATTTCATAAATGGGTCCTCAGGCAACTTTTTCCTTTCAGGTTTGTTCAATCCTTGTTCAGTCATCTTCCTCTGGCCACAAGTGCTAACCTTCGTCATTTATTTCAATGCAAAGATGTGTGTAAGGATTATTGGGTTTGATTTTGGAGCTAAAGGCAGTATAAATATGCAAAGAATGTCAATAAACATTGAATTTCAATTTTGTGAAATGCGAAGTATTATCAGGAAGAAATCCTATTTAATGTGGTATTTTCTTTGAATCGGCTCCTTCAATACCGCATATATTGTGAAAACGATTACCTTAAAACCTTTTCAGACATTCCTTGCGTTCTATATTCTTACAGCTTTTAACCTCTACTTTGTAAAATAATTTTTTAAACAATATTGTTTCATAAAATTGGCAGTTCATATATTTTCACTTGTTATGACTCTTTTTCTTAAGGAAACCAGAGTAGCCAGGGCCCTTAATTGAAAATACCATATCAAAACCCATATTTTATTTTACAATGGTTAAGAGTAAAAAATGTGAAATTTCCGTACTTGTTTTTTGCAATTACTATTTATCGTGTGGAAGTGTAGGTACGTAACAATCAATCAATCAATATATATATATATACACACCTATTTATCCAATTTGAAAGTAAATCACTCTTTAGTAATTTTAAACCGTATCCACATGGGACTTCCTTTCTTTCTTCCTTTCTCAGAATATTAACGCATTGTAATACGTTACCACCTGTAATTTTTATTTTTGATGAACCGCCTACTTTATATGGTGAAACTATTAGTTGCAATCACAGCTCTTTTTTTCGTGTTTTACCTTATGAGGGTCGAAGTTGTTAGTTACCATGAATAATACTTTTGTATCACACATACATAAACATATATATGTTTATGTATGTGTGATACAAAAGTATTTTTCATGGTAACTAACAACTTAGACCCTACTGTCATTTTGTCATTTTCCTTTAGCAAGTAATTGTTCAACAGTAACATAATGAGCTAGCATCTTTTATTTTTTTCCGACATAAATTTTATTTTATAGGACATTCCTGCTTTACAAATTCAGTTAGTTTATTAATTACTGTTAATTTTGTAACATAGAAGTTAAAAGTTAAATTTTTGTATTCGTTTTCTACTGTCAGTACATGAATAAAGTGTCAATTTTAAGTTGTAATTTCCAGCTGGTATTATTTTTTGACTTATTTTTGTTCGAAATTCTAGGTGATTTCCTGCCGTAGTAATTTTTAATGTGTTGCACATTGGTTTATTACTAGTCAACTGTTATTGGCTAGAGCAAAGTAAAAAGCATTGGGTTAATATTGCGTATTATATCTTTTAAATGGTTTAAAAAGAGTTGCTTTGTATTTTCAAGAGTAATACACTTTCTCAGAAAATATTGATGATCACGCGGATATTGAATGCTGTTATACTTGTTTTCAAACAAATCATCCTGTACTTCCTTGTTTTGCCTCGGAAGGTAATTTATCATAGTAAATGCTAAATGTACAAAGTAAAACATAAGACAGTGTATTATTAAAAAATTTTTTATTATTATAGAATTATTATTTAATATATATTTTAGTGTATTTTAGTGCATTACCTTTTTATTCTATAACTCTTAAGCTGTTCAGGACCTCTATATAATAATTAATATTTCAGATCTTTATTTAAAATTGTATCTACATTCATTGATTCAGTCTAAATTGTCTTCGAATAAGTATGTCCTAGTATCTAAACTGTCTATTGAAGTTCTTGATTTCTTTACCACTTGGTGAACTTGTAACTGTAACAAAATCTATAAGCATTGTCACGTATGTCCGGTAAGCCTGATGGTTTTGCTTGTCACAACTGCTTTTTGGCTAAATTTTATAATGTCCATGAAAAGAGTTGATCAAAAATATACAAAAAACCAATAAACAAACTTATTTCTTTTTCTACTTTCCTGTTTTAAAATTTTTTAAAATATTTTTTGTTTATTCATTTATCCATTTATTCATTTTTTCATTTTTTCATTTATTCATATATTCATTTGTTCATTTATTGCCTTCAAATTCCTGTACATCCCATTGGTTCTACTGCTGGTAACTTTCCCCTGTGTCTTGATTGCCACTTAAATAACTAGTGGCATTTCTCAACAAAGAAAACAATCTGAAACAGGTTAACTCGTTGTCTTTTGTCCTTCAGTGTCACAAAGACCGAAAAAAAATGAACTGACTCTTATCTTCCATTTCTTACTGCAGCTTGACCAGCTGGAACTGATTAAGTAGTCGTATTAATCCCAAAAGCTGGGTGATTTTTAAGGACTGGAGAGTCTTGATTTAATAGATCAGTTTAAGTAGAATAGCTTTGTTACCGATTATCCTTATTGTCACCAGAACATTGGCCAAATTCTCTCTCAACCCTTCCTACGTAATTCTCAATACAAGATACATGAATACGCCCCATACCAGATCACTGTACAGGGGCTTTGAAATAGATAGATTTGGATTGATAAAAGAATAAAAAGCCAAATTTTTGTAAAACAATTTTTGCATCTAAACCAGCTTAAAAAACAAACATTTAAAAATCCTAGAGAATTAGGAAGGGTGTGTACTAATAAACAAGAGACAAATTATAATTTTAGGCGTTATTTCACACAAACATTCCATCGATTTTATGTATCATTTATCTTTTTCTTTTGCAATAAGAGGAAATACAGATAGGAAATAGGAATTGCCCCAAGATTTTTGACTTTCATGGTTATCGGTAATGTCAATTAAACAATCGGAGACACATTCACAACCATTCATTTTTTCAATTTAATCTTTCGCTTTCAATTTTTTATCACCCAAGTAATAAGAAAACAACAACTGCTTTTACTTTACAAATAAAGTATTTAATTTCTAATAACTTTCTATTTCGCTTCTTTTTTTCTCTCCTAGAATTACATTTCCAAATTGTATTTAAAAATTTTTGTTTCAACTTTACAAAATTAAAAAAAATATATTTGTTGTTTTACTTTGAAGAGAGCAAAAATGATTTTATCTAAACATGGAGTGTTTTTTTTAAGTAAAAGTTACGAAACAAACGACATGGTCCAATTTTCTGGATGTGTAGTCTCAAATAAATCAATAAAATTTAAGCAGTTTAAGAAAGACAAGACGTTATCAAATTTGGTTGATACACATCTTCATCTCAGAAATTTCTAGACAATATTGGTTATTTCAGAGATACCAAACCGGGATAAAACTAAATAGTCTTTCTTGGCTGTTTTGTTGAATTGTTGGATATATTAAATTTGTACTTCAATTTAACTGTAATACGGGCTTGGAATGGTATTTGGATAATAGTACACAGAAAACCATTCCTCTTCTGGCAGGTCAGTCAGACCAACTTAATCCAGTTCAATTTAACTTACAAGGTAGTAACTAACAACTGATAAATGTTGCTTGTAAAGTATTTTAAGTATAAAAAGTCATTTGAATAACATTTGTAATATTTATTTTAGTAGTAACACTGTCTTTGCTGATATCGGACTTTTAAAATATATTCCTTTCCCGTTATTGGGCAATTGAACTGATAAAATACACAGATAACTACCATCCCTTTGTTTTTCTATCAAAAACATGTTCTGGTAGTCGTTTGGAACCCCTAGTTCTTCTGTTAATTTACTTTTTCCTTTCCTTTCAATGCCGTAGTCATTCCGTAGTTAGATGGCATTAAATACTGCTTTTGTGGTTTTTATTTAAAAAGAAGAGCTCGTTATTCAAGCTGAAAATGTTTAATTCCTTGTATTTTTCACATTTTCACCATGAACTTCCCACAAAGAAGAAAACAGAAATTTTCAATGAACGATATCTTTCTCCAAAGAACATTAGTTTCCCAGCTTGGACTGAATTGCTTTATGTAAATTTTATATTAGACAAAAGGTTACCTATAAATCTGTTCAACCAAACCACCGAACAGCAGGCTAAATATTAATAAAAGAACCAAGATAACATAAATAAATAGGTAGACTTAGTCATACAGGTCAGAAATCTCAGGAAGAAACAAATTAAAATGAGAGAGAAAGAGAAAGAGAGAGAGAGAGAGAGAGAGAGAGAGAGAGAGAGAGAGAGATAATATTAACTTTCGTAGATGAACATAATTTTACAGATTACAGATAAATTACATGCTATGCACACACAGTTTATTAGAAATTAGAAAGAGGACTTGGTGGGGAAGAACGAAGTGTACGCGCATTTGAGGTATGGCTGGTGATCAGATTTTTAAACCAGTAGGAATGTGTAGTCAAGAGTTAAAGTGGAGAGACCGAACATGATGCTGTCAAGGGGTATGGCTCCCCACTTGATCTTTCCATTTTTTCACATTATTACTACCTCTGACCATGTTAATGTAACCTATGCTTGAAATTTTGACTATGTCACCTCGTGATTTCTGGTTTTAAAATTAAGGATAGAAAATCCTCGTCCGTATTAAGGTAAATTGTGGCAGTCGACCAAAGAAATTTGGAGAAAAATTAAGGAGAACTAATGGAAAAGAAACCTTCCAAATAAAAACATTTGACCTCCAAATTGGAAACACTTGATTTATATATTTAAATAACCTGAGGAGAGTCTCTTTGGTGAAAGGGTTCTGAGGGAGGGATTGGTTCTTTCTACAGAGATATAGGTTGTTGTTATATCCGAGTGTGGGGTGTCTGATAAATGTCTAACAGGCAGTCAGTTCCAATTATTTGTATTACTATAACAGTCAAATTTATTTTTCAATTTTCAATTATGATTTACTTTTCAGAGTTGACAAGATGAGGACACTGCATTCAATGATGGATTTGTATACAAAATTGGACACTCGTACGAGAACTCTTTTTCAAGTATTTATTATTGTTTCTCTATTAATGTCATTGACCTGTGCTGAAAAACCAAAATACTGTAGACGGAAGAGATACACTGCAGAAATAAGTCTGCCAGGAACGGTAAATCCGAATTGTAAAAAAAACATCACAGTAACATACTGTGGGGGACTTTGTAAGTCGCGGAGTATACCACATGTCGCAACTTTTGGTTCAGGACCTACATTCAGTGCGTATTGGAAACATGACTGCAATTGTTGCACTCCAACGAGAGTGCTAGAAAAAACGATAAGCTTTCCTCTTTGCAAAGAAACAACAACTGTCTTAGAAATAAAACGATGTGCCTGCAAGCCTTGTTAATGGCCGAAATGTGGGCTGAAGCCGTCGAGATTTTACAGCCACAAAATCATGTCATACTCACATGACAAACAAAGGGACCCAAGCACATCATATGTAGAGGAATGTTGAAGGCCTATGGCAATTCCGAGGCAGTAAGCTTTGTGCCACCCCTTAAGGAACCACAGTGATCTATGGTAACTGATAAGAAAGACAAGTTTAACTTATGTCGATGAATATTCATCAAGAAGGGAAACGACCTTGCAATTGTTTGCCAGCGCTCTCCATATTTAAATAAAATTCAACTACTTGGCATACTATTGTATTGGATAGAAAACTAGATTGAAAAGTGCCACTGAGTGAATTCAGTGTTGCAGTCGAAGTGATCATGACCCTTGGAGATAAACAAATAAGAGGTCCGTTTCTTTATCATGACAAATTAATCATGTTTACTGGTCTGTTCATGTTTTCATGTATGAAGGCAGAACACTAAAGGCTTCTGAGGTGTCTTATTTAAATGTTCATTTTATCTTTTATATTTCAAGTACACTTCTGAAATCAAGGGAGCTAGCCTCAAGAATTTGTAGCTGATAAATTTGAACGAAGATTATTGCATACTTTTGACTCGTAGAGAATTGTAAATACAACAACACACGATTGACAAGTCAGATTATTTAAAAGTTCTTCATGAATTTAAATTATGTATTGGAAAATATTTAACCACCATTATTGTCATTGTATGAAATTAGAATGTTCCACCAGTCTTCCTTGTGAAGCTGGAAGAGGTAGGCCCATTTGCAATGTCGTTGGGCTTACTGTATATGGGTTAGATTGTCACTACTTTATCTTTAAAATAAACTGTAATTCTATTTTGCCTTAATGTTTTGGCAGCTTTTATTACATAAAAGAATATTATTGATGAAGATAAACCTAATAAATACCGTTTTATATTTGTTTTTTTCCATCTAATAAATGTCACTTTATGAAATACTTTTGTATTAGCTAAAAGTACATTTAAATGCGTTTCCTTTTCAATAAAGTAATTTCATTATTTTTTCCTTACAGAATTGCGTATTTGAAAATTAATAAGAAAATTTGTTACTAATTTTTAACAAAAATATAAACTCAGTATTTATGCCAAAATTCTCTAACACTTTTAGCAATTACCAAGACTATTCTGTATAGAGATGAAAAAACTTGGAAACTTGAGAACGTAAGAGCACATTCATTTTCGACTTTATGATGTGCTCCAATCTAACTTTTAAAAAAATTTTAACTAATTCATTTTCTGGCAACACATACACACAAAAGTCCAAGTTTTTTTTGATATTCACGAAGCAATTTGTTAAATTTACAACATGTAGTGGTTTAATACACTTTGTCTCTGATTATTAAGTCACAAAAAGTTACTTTTTAATTTCCCTTTGAATGAAGATTGCATTAAATGGCAAGAATAGTCAGCCTTACAATGAAATTTTATTTCATTGCTTGATTACAACCTTTAGTCGTGATATTTATTAAAAAATGGACTATTATTAAAATTATTAAAGTATGATGATACACTCGACTATACAATACTCATAGATGTCTCAATAACGACATAGAGTAATAATACATCTCAAAATAGTCAGATGCACGTCCTTTGGTGACAAAGTTCACGAATAAAAAAACAAACAGAAAAATATAGATTTCTGTGTTAAATAAGCACAGTTATTCTTAAAAATGTTACAGAAAGAAAACAGTTGAAACAGTAAACCAATTGCATGTTCACTATAGCCATATATATACATATGTGGTCTCAGATAAGACGTGATTATCTGTTGTACAGTGCTGAATACATAAATGAGAGTGTGATACATCTGCTGAAGACTGATTAAATGCCTGTGGAGATGGAAAGTTTAGTATTTTGATTTTTTCTCCTTATTGTATTATATAAATATTAAAGCTAAAAGTAACAGAAGGAAGCAATCTTTCTAACGGTAATTTCATTATACCAAGGCATTCGTTAACAAAATAAGTGAAGATATCTGTTTTTGTAGTTTAAAATTGCATTCATTCAACAGTGTTTGAAATAATAAAATAACTCTTCAGTAAGCAGGAGCTATTTCAAAATTATGAAATACCGAATATATCAACTCAACAGGCTGGAATTCTCAGCTTTTCAATTGAATATTTTTCACTGGTGTCATGTGTTTTGGCATATATATAGTATATATAGTATATATAGCAAATAAAGTATATATACTTATATATGTATGTATACATATATAAGTATAATATATATATATATTATATATACACTATATAGTATATATATATATATAATAAAGGTATATAAAGGCATGTACCTGTGTATGCCATTTCAAGTGCTGTGTTGGATGAATGCAATTCTTAATACAAAAAACAGTTTATTTATCTTTTTAACGAATAATATGATTAGTGTAACTCAAAGAGGAATGTTTTTTAATGATACTTTTAGTTTTGTATTTTTCATGTATGGGTTCTATTATTCTCAGCATCAAATTCATAATCGTTGTTGATCCAAAGTTAGACTTCTACGTTTTCTTCATTTATATGATAAATGAAAAGCCTTGTAAATGTGTTTTTGTATAAATAAGGAGAAGCATGATAATTATATGTAATAAAGAGTCAATAAAAACTTAACTTTTTAACAGTAGATTTTCCGAAAGTAACTACCATATAAATACCTTCAGTCCTCCCTGATTGTTGTGATATTAAAAATATGTACTCTATGTTTATCCATGGGAAACATCTCTCATCAACAAAATTTTAAATAAAGTATATCCTCAAGGATATGAAGATTACATCTTTACATAAAAGGTCTTTACCTAAAGACCCCTCTGTGTTTGAGAAATTCATACCTAATGCCTTTAGCTTACGTCATACAGTGCTTCTGATTCCTTTATTTACACATCAAAACACATAGAACGTGATTGATTCATAGCGTGAATATTAGTTTTATTCAGAAGTAATGAAAGTAATTAAACAATAAAAACCATAAAAACATAAGAAGGCATAAAAAAATTATAGAATGGTGACCTCCTTTATTCTAGAGCTACTGTTTTACGAACTCATGTATTTTACGTTCCATGATTGTGAAATGTTAACAGCTGGTTTCTGCTCAATGCTTTTTTATTAAATTGTAATTATACATACACTATCTTCAAAATTCATTCAGATAAAGAATTTTAACAGCTGGAAATAGAAAGAAAAAGGACTTTGAGTGTTTTGTGTTTCATTCAAAGAATTTTATTAAGAGTTTATTTGGCTTAATATATCACCTTTTGAATTGCATCAAAAATAGGTCTATACGAGAGGGAAAAGAAGAATGTAGTATGCTACAACCTGAAATATTCTCATGATATTAATCAAAATTTGCAAATATTATTTTGCTTCAAACATTACAAATCCAGACAAAAAACAATTCCTTAAAATTCAATGATTACTTGAGAAAATAACATCTCTTTCAATATCAATTCTAAATAATTAATGGGATGTAAGGGCAAACGTTTGCAAACTCGGTCGTACATGAGACTACGGATAGCAATTTCAATTCTCCTAGGATTCTAATTAAGCAAACCATGTTCGAAACTATGTTTGGATATGATGTACAGGAATTTCAAGATTTTTAATCTTTTTGTACTGTTTGATTAAAACTGGGTTAAATTTCGCATTGAAAATACATTGAAAAATATATCCTTTAAACTCCTAATTTCCACTGCTTTCTGCTGTAGCCTAAGTTGGCTATCAAATATTGATATTTTACCACCCAAAGCTTATTTTTCTGATTACAGCCTTTGGCAATAAGCAAGATTTTAACACCTGATTTCAACACTTGATCTATAAGTCGTGTATATATATAAAATATAGTATACAAAATATATTGTATTTCATATTTTCCTTCGGTTGTTTTCAGTCATCTATCATTTTTTCCATACAAAATACAACTTAATATTTATGGGTGTTAAGTTTCCGGGGATGTATCCGATAGGACTCTGGACAGAATTTTTTGTCACCTTTTCAGGATTGTTCGTGTGTGGAAAGAATAAATGCAGTAAACTAATACCTTAGACGCTACTTGGGGTATGTCTTAAAGGAGAAAAAAATTAAAGGTGTTTAGCAAAATGTTAACTAGCTTCTTATGTATCTATTTTCGTATAGTCACATGAGCAAAATCAAGCTTAATGTCTTACGTAATAAAGTGCGTAATGACCCATATAACTACAGTCCTGTTTGAAAAACCCTCCAGTATTTGCAGACCCTAGCACTCATTATATGTTGATAAAAATAATATGTATAATGTACTGTATTAATCTGCAAGTCCTAGATCTGCATGTAAGGAGCTCTATTGATGGCATATATTTCTCTACCAATTTCAAAGTTTGTGATACACATATTCTGATTAGATTATGTGGCAGAAATAATTTTTTTGTATTCCATTTTCGGGAAATGAAAATGGTTCTTTATCTGGTGCTTGTTTTACCTGTTTAATATACTGATGTCGTTATGTCAAGCTGATATCTATTCCATTATGGCTTGACATGTTGGGTTTCTTTTTCCTTTGTGTTGTAATGGTACCTTTTGTTACACTTGTTCAGTTAAATTATTTCTTTGTTTCAGATTACCGAAGTTAATGGTACTGCAGCAAAGAGTATAGATTGACGGGTAAAATATGAGGTAGTTAGGAGAATAACAACCATAAGAACGTTCTGTTGGTTTTTCATTTTTAAGCCATAGCAGAAGTTGTATGGTAGAGGGTACTAGTAAAATTGTATTGTGATGGAGAAATTTAATTTAGTTCTGAAAAAAAGACTTTTGTCAACATTGTCTTTCCTGTAGGGACGTGAAAAAAGGAACAGGCTGGAGACCGCTGATCCGCTGTGGCGATCCATAACGGGATATAGCCGAAAGACAAAGAAGTTTTTCCTGTGGGATACAATATTATCACTGACTCTGAAATGATGAATGACTGAAGTAGCTCCAAAAAGGTTAAAAATATTAACTAAAGTCTAGAGAGAAACCGTAGCTTAATCGATATTTAATTAAACTACTACTTTCGAAGATATCTCTTAGATGAGCCTTAGAAAATGATAGGGCTCTCTCTCTCTCTCCCTCTCTCTGTTGAAAAACCGAATTGCTTTGGAATTCATTGCCCTTCCTTGGTGATGCCTGTATATATTATCACATCCCATCCTCGATATTAGGCAAAACTCAGAAGGAATATGTATACTCATCCAAACGGCCAGGAACCTTGTTTGTCGATAAAGAATCTTAATTTTATTTGGTTGTTGTTAAAGGCAGAGTGTCCGTATGATGAAATTACATTTACCATCCTGTTCCAGGGCAGCCTTTTAATTTTACACAGTAAAGGGATGTCAACGTAAGGAAGAGCTACCAATCTGCTAGTGTTGCCACTCTATGTCTTAATAAAATAAACTGGAAGTTTTTCGAGATGCCCAAGACCTTCACTTCATGCTCAGATTTTTGGAACCTGGAAATTCTTCTTGCTGCTTGGAATGAATAAAAGCTGTTCCTTGTGAAATAAGGGTTATGCATGTTATATAAAAAAGAAAAGATAAGGAGAATACTAGAAACGACAATATTGAAAGATATTGACTTCAATCAAAATATTGTACACTTTTGTCATTTATACATTACCTTGTAATCAAGGATATTTCGCGGATTTCTAACTAACCAACATGTTTGAAATAGTTTAAAAAAGAATGTAGTATAAACTCAAAATATTTTCTTCCGTCCCTCTAATAAACAGAACGACTTTTGTTTTGTCTTTAGGTTCTCTTTACTAAAATATAGCTGCTCGATAAATGACAGTTAGTTGACATATCTTAAATATTTTCATGGAGAATTATATTGTACTTTTATAAAATAGTACATCATATTAAAAATGGTTTTCATTTTTACTGGTTGATGCTAAAGAATTTTTTTTCAGTATTGTATGTTGTAGGGCCAGACAACATCCCAATTGAAGCATGGAAGTGTCTAGGTGACATGGGTTTAGAGGTGCTCACGAAGCTCTTCAATAGGATACTGGAGAAAGAGGAAATGCCAAGCGAATGGAGGAGGAGTGTGTTGATCCCTATATATAAGAACAAAGGAGATGCACAAGAGTGTGGCAACTACAGGGGCATCAAGTTGATGTGCCACACTATGAAGTTGTGGGAGAGAGTTTTGGATACAAGGATGAGAGAGGAAGTAGAGATCAGCCCGGAACAGTACAGTTTCATGCCAGGAAGAGGCACAACAGATGCGTTATTCGCTCTGCGCATCCTGATGGAAAAGCACAGAGAAGGACAAAAGGAATTGCACTGCGTGTTTGTGGATTTGGAAAAAGCGTATGATAGGGTACCTAGAGAGGAATTATGGCACTGCATGAGAACATCCAGAGTAGCAGAAAAGTATGTAAGGCTAGTAAAAGACATGTACAAAGACAGTGCGACGGCTGTAAGAAGTGCTGCAGGAATGACTGACTGGTTCCGAGTCAAGGTCGGACTCCACCAAGGGTCAGCTCTAAGCCCCTTCCTATTCGCAATAGTCATGGATCGACTCACTGATGAAGTCAGGAAAGAAGCACCATGGAGTATGCTGTTTGCTGACGATATTGTGCTGTGCAACAAAACCAGGAACGAGGCCGAAGAAGAACTGGAGGAGTGGAGATATGCCCTAGAAAGAAGGGGAATGAAGGTAAGCAGGGCCAAGACCGAATACCTGGTCGTGAATGGGAGAGAGGATGACAAGATTTGCATGCAAGGAGCAGATGTAATGAAGGCAAAAGACTTCAAGTACCTTGGATCCACAGTGCAATACGATGGGGGATGCGACAGAGAAGTGAAGAAGAGGATACAAGCAGGCTGGAACGGGTGGAGGAAGGTAACAGGGGTGTTATGTGACCGGAAGATATTGCCAAAAGTGAAAGGAAAAGTGTACAAAACGGTAGTGCGGCCAGCTTTGCTATATGGGCTTGAGACGGTAGCGACAACAAAGAAGCAGGAAGCTGAGTTGGAAGTGGCTGAGTTGAGAATGCTGAGGTGGTCACTTGGGGTCACACAGCTAGATAAAATCAGAAATGAAAACATCAGAGGAACAGCACACGTTAGAAGATTAGGAGAGAAGCAAAGGGAAGGAAGACTGAGATGGTACGGACACGTAGTCAGAAGAGAAGATAGCTACATCGGGAGGAGAATGTTGAGGATGCAACTGCCAGGGAAGAATAAGAGAGGAAGACCAAAGAGAAGATATATGGACGGAATTGAAGAGGATATGAGGACATTAGGAGTGAGGAGAGAGGACGCTGACGACCGCGCCAAATGGAGGCGATTGATCCGCTGTGGCGACCCCTGACGGGAGCAGCCGAAAGATGAAGAAGAAGATTGTATGTTGAATAAGGTAGCCTATGAACCAATGCTTTAGTGGCTACTTCCTAAATTTATGATCAGTTTACATATAAAAGGAATGTAACTAACAATTTTCATGTTCTGTAAAGAGTAGAGATTAAATGTTTAATGTAACTGCAGGGAAGTCAGTAGACACAAGATTTAGCTCCCAAAGCGAAAGAAGCTAAAGAATCTTTCCCCAATTCACTTATTGGAGTGAGAAAGAATTTCCGGCTAAACAATTTTTTTTGCTCAAAGAAAATCCTACACATTGTGTACGTCCTGCTTCAACACCAACAACAAAACAAGGACTTTAGAGAAAGTGAGAAATGTAACAACGAAATGTAATATTCAATGGAATAACTTGTATAATCATAGATGTATATCAGATTAATAATAGAGTTTCAAGAAAGGAAGAAAAGATAATCCCGAGAGACAACTGGTGGAAAAATGTCGTTTTGTTAAATAGCCCTCCAAACAATAGCAGTCCCTGGTTGGACTTTATCTGAGGTCTGAACATTTTGTCAAGTTGCCAGTATAGATGTATTAAAAGAAAAAGTTAAATATTACCAAGGGGCGTTAAAAAGTAAAATACTGAGTTGTTCAAAATGTGAATTCATGCACCCTGATAATTATTGCCATAGAAAGGGTAGGTGAAGCTGGGAGATTAAGAAGAGTTGAAAGCGGAATAAGGGACGAAAGAACCACACAGCAAGATGGAGAAATGAACTGATGAAGGGACCGTTGTGAAATGGATATCTAACTCATCCGAAGTAAAGATGATATTTTAGGAAGGCTAATTCCTTAATCTTAATATCTAATTATAATGATCAGAAATGCTTTTCCTTGGTTACGTGTTTAAGGGCACGGTTACGGCATAGTGAAATGGCAGTCTTTTAATCCAAATTGTAAATTGTACGGCTGTGAAGAAAACTCTAAGTAACAGCCCAATGCCTCATCACTCCAACTGTCACTTAAGTAAGCAACAACAAACTCCTTTTAGCTAATCCCTTTCATTTACACAGATAACTACTGCCAAAGCAGTGTCTAAATTGTATCATTGATCAAGCCAAGATGTGGTTTTTTTCTCAAAACAAAGCATCTACAAAAGTACTTTGCAGCACTATTAAAGTTGCAGCAGAACTTCAGGCAAGTAAAATACCTCTTTTTGATGTTTTATTTAGCTGACCAGTACCTTGTGATTAATGCCATAAAAACATCCAAAAATCTGATCAATAAATCATGGTTTTTTTTATGTAGTTGATGTTTATTGCTCTTAAACTGGTTCTCGTCTTAACCGAAAGAATAAAGGTAGATAGTCATTTATAAATTTTTTAAACAGAAAAGTAAAATTTAAAAATTCTCAAGATGCAAGTAGAAGCTGTCATATGCAACTACACATTGGTTAGGCTTGTCATGCAAAAAAGGAAAACCTAAGAGGAAGTAATTTTTGAAATATATATGGAAATAATATAAAACATAATATATATACATGTATATATATATAATAAAATATAACAATAAATACACAAATGACGCAGACAATTTTTTTTGGTTTTAACGTCATTTCCCCAGTAACTGGGCCTCAGATGGTGCATTTCACGGGGACTTTAATTTGGCAGTGAGGAATTACTTGGCCGGATGCCTGGCTCTTTCTTTTTGTAAAGTTCCAAAGTCGCCCGCTTGGGGAATCGAACCCGGAACTCTTGGTTTCGGTGCAGTTGCACTAACCATTAAGCCAAGACTCCTAAATGACACAGACAATAAGCAACATAAAATAAGGAAAAGTAATTAAAAGAGCATTAGATTTAGAATTCAAGACTAAAATACACTTTTACCAAGATTGAAGATGAAGACATGATTAGTTCAAAGTATGATTTAGGCTGGTAAGTCTGCAAAGAAACCAAATTTAAAGACGAATGTAACGAGAAATATGTAGGACAAATCATGCAATAATAGAGTAGAACAAAAATATATGTAATAGAGGATATCTGAATGGCAAAATGCATTAGCATACGAAGAACATTCAAAATATAACAGCGATACTGAAAGAGGTAAATGAAGTCAAATACCAGAACAACCGTGGTCATACTGAAAAATAATGAAATCCTTATATAGAATTCCTTAAGTTTATACAAAGGGGTGTCATAAAACAATTAGGAACAAACAAGCTTCCCATAGAAAATATGGTGGGCTGAGATAAATCTCATTAAGAAATCAAAAGGATTACATTATGGGAAAAGAGCAATAGTCTAGATAATTCAAAGTCACAAAACAAGATGACACCCACACACATCATTAACTTGAAAAGACAAAGTAATGGCAAATGAAGCTTTGAAAAGCAATTATTAAATTAAGTACTGACAAATAAAGACAAAATTACCAAAACAAATCATTGAAAAAGAGTAATAAAAACTACAATAGAAAAGCCATCTGAAACACTTCATAAAAGGACACGACAAATGCATGTTTGCATTTAATCATGAAAAGTGTAGAAAAGATGAGTGGAAGCATGACAAGATATGTATGGTCTATCAAAGATAAAGATGACATTAAGAGATAAACAAACCAACTTTGATTAAGTAAAAAGAAAAAAACACTAACAGAAGAAGAAAAGACTACGCATTTACTCCACTGGAGATGAAATGAAGAAAACTCTTCAAAGTGTAAAGATAAGTCTGGCACAAAGAATATACTTTTATCAGAAATATTACAAATAGTATTTATAATTGTCAAAATGAAAAAAGAAAGAAGAAAAGATGGAAAGAATACATAAGTATCATAAACAGAGATACAAGAACATAAAGCAACTAGAAAAGAAGATGACAACTAAAAAGAGAAAGTACGTAGGAGAATGTTTAAACAAAGAAAATGATATAAGTAAATAATATGGTTGGAAAGAACATATAATCAAAGCACAAATTGAAAATCAACATACTACTGCTTGAAATAAAAAAAAATTAGAATGTATTTAAAAATATCAACTAATAAATTTTTTAGTAAAGAAGAAGGAGTATGGCTCTACATGTCATCATATAAACTGTAATTTTATTACTTGAATGCAACGTTGTATATTATTTTCAAAATTATTCTTGCCCCTTATATTTCTGGGGATCAGTTGTTTATCCCATGGAAGAGAAGTTGTTGTTCTGTGTGAGGTTTAGCCCATCCATTATAAGGATGAGTATTCAACGGTAGACACAGGGGCAAAGAATGACCAACCCATTTGAAAAGCATAGTCGCAAAATTCTCTCTCTCTCTCTCTCTCTCTCTCTCTCTCTCTCTCTCTCTCTCTCTCTCTCTCTCTCTCTCTTTCTCTCTCTCTCTCTTCTTTCTCTNTTTCACACCATTGTCTTATTATGACCTTTTGTCCTGAAATTTACTAACTTTTCTTAAGCATGTAATTATACTGGCATAAATTGTCGAAGGCTGCGAAGGTAACAAATTCAAAGAGATGGACTAATAATAGCTAAGGGAATAAATAAGTTTCTTGTAGCTTACCTGGTGTTGTGTCCTTACAATTTGCTGGAAAGACGTAGCACGCCAGAAATTCCACATACGGATGACACAAGTAGGTTTATATTTTAATTGAAATGGTTGTTAACTCTATCGCCAACTCTGGGCAACTCTAGATTGTGAGATTGCAGTAATACATATATATATATAAGAGTTATATATATATATAAGAGTTATATTATTTAACAACCAATGCCAATGACCTTACTAACTAGAGAACTTCGTAAACATTGCAGTAATAGTAAACAGTATTACACATAAGTGAAAATGAAGTGAAAACAAACTAGCTATTTCACTGTATGACGATACCGGATCTGGAAAGACGACAAATATCACAATGAGGTAGCTAATCAGGTAAAGGAACAGGAAAAGTCGAATCAGAATTTACCAGACCAAGAATAGAAAGCCATTAAGAAAGGTAAGGTAGAATTTACAACAAAGAAAACAAATAATAAGAAACTTTCAAGGAAAAAAGAAATACCTAATTTTTGGGTGAAAAATGCCATATCACTGGACAATAATTTTTCTCAATGTTACCTAAATATCTTATGCATACCTGATGGAAGACTTCCATAACTAATAAATGAATATACTTGCTTGAGGCAAACGATGAAAGCTAGGAATTATAGGGTAACAACCTCTCTATACACCTTATGTAGGATATTAAAGTTAATGGTGATAGATGAAAATAGATGAAAATCTATTATTGCAAGGAAAAAAGGAAGGGTATAAGAAATACTCTTTGTGGATAAACCAGTTACTTATTGACAACATTATTTTCAAACATTGTAGGCAAACTGATTGAAATCCAACCTCTCCATAAATAGACTACTGGAAGGCTTTTTTAATGTCCCTTACATGTCTACCAAGCCAATACATTAAATCATATCAGTCGTTATCGATTTTATGAGGCAAAGCATGAGGACAAGGACAAGAAACGTACTTTTAAACTATTCCGTAAGGAAATAAATGAAAACCTATATCAGTAATTATACTGGAATTTCGTAAAGCGACTCACCATTCCCACTTTTATTTTGTTTTTTCCTTACAACTCCCTGAAATATACTTAAGAAGATAGCTTTGGGTTACACTGTTTATGAAGAGCCACTCAATCACGTGTTTCACATGGACAACATAAGCTTGTATCTAAAAGTGTGATAAAGATGTATTAAAGGGTAATGCAGAGGTGACTGCTGCAGGCAGGACGTAGCCCAGAAACCTCTCCCACCATCTCCACAGTCATTACATATATCTGAGAAATGGAGAAATTGTTTTCTATTCTCTTTCTGGCCTCTCTGACAACTGAAGTATGTTAGCAGCATTTTCCAACCTTGGTGGAAGATAAAAAATGGCATTTTATGCAATACTGGTTTGATGTGATAAACTTCCCTTACAAAAATCTGAGATTCAGTTAGAGCTACTATTGCTGCATTTGTAATGGTTATTTACTCTAAAGATAGATAAGGGTATCAGTATTGTCGTTCACTTGATTTATTCAGTAGCCACCTAACAGGAGAAAGCTCCAAATTTTGCACTAGTCCTCTGTAGCTTAGATCAAACTAAAGAATCCCATAATTTCCTTAATTCCCTTTAAAAAAACCCTAAAGGTACATAGACTAAACCTCACTTCATTTCCAACAACTTCATTTCTTATATATTCAGAACCCTTCCAATAACACCCCCAAATTTTTTCAACATTGAATGGTAACGAATCATTAAAGGACCGTTGAAAATATTTATATTACCTCTAAATGTACTTTAAGTCTCCATTAATTTTGCTCTTTTTAAGCTTTTAGGCTTCTCTCCTTCTTCAAATATCTTCTTCCTAGCCCCTTGATAAACAATTCTATCATTTGTTTAGTTTTTTAATTAAAATCTTAACATTTGGAATAAATCTCCCCTAATCTTAGTGCTTCACTGTAAGCTTTACTATCAGTACGTTTGAAAAAAATGTTTCCTACTGTTTCCTTAATTTCTAAACTAAAACCCAATGAAATTATGATTCTGTATATATGTGTAATGTGAAGTTTACTATCAGTAGTATCTTTTCAGGATCGGAAGTATCAGAAGTCAGTTGGTACTTGAATACCTTAAGGGGGAAAACATTTAGAATTTACTCGTACCTCATTAAAAGCGCGTTTAGTAATTTTTGTTACGATAAAGCAAATCATTTCATTGCAACAAATACTCTGGGAAATGGTTACTCAGTGATTACAAAAATTAGAGCCTTTAGGATGTTAGAAAGGTATTTTTAAACCTGTCAAATCAAAAACTGTTCTATCAAACTTGATTTCGCCACGAATTAAATATCATGCATATTGTTAAAAATTCAACATTGGAAATCAAATAAAATAAATTTAGCAATATAATTCCTTAATTTTAGTGCTTATCATCACATGTAATTTTAAGATTTTTTTTCAACTCACGTTGACACGTTATACATATTTTTTTTGGTTTGTGAAAAAAACTCCCAGGTATACTTCCCAGAACGCCCTAAAACGACCACAATGTACACAAAATAGGTTATAAGCAGCGCAAATGCTTTTTCCGCAAATCGAATGGTTGTAGTCAATCACAATGAAAACCTGGGATCAAAATGACATCATGCAACCTGTATTACACTGCCTTATTTTTTGACTGTACATAGGAGTTTACACTCTAGTGTTGTTAGCTTACTTTCAATCTAGTCTTAGCTCCAAGTGAAAAGCAAAGGAATTTTGATAGCAATGGCTTCGGTAAGGTTGAAAACCAAAACCAAACATAAAGGAATTCATTATTTGATCTTTTAATATCCGATCTTTGTCCACAACAACCGAGTAACATTCGGTTTTCTCCTTCTTTCAATACCCTTCCTAAAGACAAGTCTTCAGCACCTTCGATCTTCCATATCATGTACTGATTTGTTCAAATCGATGGCGCAAGTTCTAATATTGCGCTTACATGCTGTCGTGTACCGAAGAAAAGGTCTGCTGATAGGTTTTAAGCAAATAGAGCTATCCCCGAAGATTGTTCAGTGTGTAACTGTTTTGCTACTGTCCTACTTTCGAAGTCATGAATATAATAGGCATAAAAACAGCAACATATCATGTACCTGTCTCAAGTTCTGACAGATTTTTAGAGAAATTTTCTTTAACACTGGGTGAAGTCACCAAATGTAAGGGAATATGAAGAGAAAAGTTGAAAACTTCGAAAAAGAAAGCTATAATCTTGGAAAAATTCTGCTCAACTTTTAAATCCACAGTTATACCTCTGTTATTTTGTTATTTCTTTATTTTTAGTTTTAACGTCATTTTTCTCCAGTAATTGGGACTCAGAGGGTGACCCTCAGAGGGTGCCCCTCAGAGGGACTTTATTTGTGCAGTGAGGAATTTCTTGGCAGGATGCCCTTCCTGGTGCCAACCAATGACCTTTTCTTTTGTTAAGTTCTAAATTCTCCTGGTCCTCTCAGCGAATCGAACCCGGAACCTCTTCAGCTGTTAGGAAGGGTTTTAAGTTGCAAGTATTGTAGATTAAGTTGTTGACCAGACAATTACTTTCCCCAGCTTACTTTTCCCATTATCTATGTATATCATTATCTTAAAGAATTTTTAAATTTATGTAAGGACATTAATTATATGCTGACAACAGCTACTATTTTCCAAGGGTAATTTATTGCAATTCAGGAGAAGATAAAGAAAGTTTTAGCAATCTAAAGCTAGAAAGGCTTTTATGAGGACCTCATTATTTATTAGGGCAGCCTCTAAGGAGAATCGTAGTTATACACCAATGAGGCCTGTTGCATGATGTGCAAATACCTAAGGGAAACATAAAGTTTATTTTCTATTAAGAAGGTCATAAGAAGAGACACTGCTTTTGGTTCATTAGTGCTAAGTTTGTGCAAGTCAATTAAAATTCTTTCATAGCATGTCAATGAAAATCTGTTCTGAGTAATTATTCTACCCTTAGAATCACAAATGTCACCAACAAGGTGGATCATCCCTCATAATACCCTATAATATTTCATTTCTAAGATATTTCTGCTTTTTTGTGTTAGGTCTTTCCCCTGATTATAACTGATCTTTCTTTATGATTGTATAGTTAAGCTTTTTATAATAAATTACGTAGTTGCTGCTAAAGCTTGTTGTTTAAATATCGACATTTTTTGACACAAGAAAGTTCTTTGACTAAAATTTTACCACTCAGGATTGAAAGTGGTGTTTTTTACATGTAAGGGTAACTTGCAGATATAAATTGGGGTTTTTTGAAATTGGGAGTTTTTTGAAATTGGGAGTTTTTTGGGAGTTATGAAGCTTTATACAATATTAAGAAGTTTGCCACTAATAAGAAACTTGCGTGATTATGTCCGAAATCTAAAACGAGTTAAATCTTTTTTTTATTTCTGCGGTACATATCTTCTTAGACTTAGGCTCGGAGGGATTATAAAGAAAAGAGAAATTTCTCACATTAAACTCTAAATGGCTAAAAGCGTAACAGTTTTATATTCATGAAACTGCTAAAGGAATTTTTCCCAAAAGACAATGGTTATCTCGTTTTTTTTATTTTATTGTTTTAATTTTACTTGTTGTAGCTCTTAATGTATTAAGATGACATTGCTTTAAATCAACCATACTTGCTGCTCGATGAAGCATTCACAAACCTTTGTATCAGTTAATGTGTAAACAGTTGAAATCCAGATGATTTTTTTGCCTGGTTATTCAAAAGCGTAGGTCTAAATCTTAGATCACAAAGTTAATAAAATTTCTAGTGTGTTTTTATTGCCACCTAGGCTGGTAAATTATAGTCAATTACGAAGGGTCGATAGGTTCGAATATGTGGTGTTACTGTCGTGGGATATAGATATACTTGAGGGAAGAATTGTAAATGAATCAATGTTAAAAACTAGGTTGACCTTAGAAAAGTAGCTAAAATCAGACAAACTAAGGTAGTTTGAACACATCGGCAGACATTGATGCTTAGAAAACGACACCGGGAATGCTAAAATGAAGGAGAACAGGAAGAAAGACAGACCACCAACATCACAGTTGAATGACGTAAGACGAACTGTGAAGGAAATATCACGAGGGCTTTAGAATGACTGCTGAAGGGAATGAATGGCATGAACAAACGTCTGATTCAACAATTTGATATACTTACAGCTGATTGTAATCGAACACAAACTTTTTTGTGTATTGCATGAGACACCTTGACAATTGACTCCTTCAGAGCTCGACCCTCTGATGAGTAACATCATTAATCTGCATGTTCGTTTTTATGCTCTTACTGTGTAAAATGCCACAAAATATTGAATCAGAAAGATATTATAGAATGTTTGCTCCAAAAACTCTGTTGTAATTTAGCAGTAATGTAATTTTCACCTCATAAAAGCCTCATAAACAGAACTTATAATAGAATGTAGCGAAGAGAAAAATAGTCAGACTAGATTTGTACAGGTCTACAGAAACCTACATTTGGTAGGCGTTTACGGTTTTTTTTCAATTTCTTTAGAGTTGTTTATACATCTTGTCTCTGTATAATATGTAATGATAACTTTACAAGGCCCGACTGTAATTCTAATTACTTATCTGTTTTTCTCATCATATTATTGCCAATAGATCTACCACCATCATTGTTTTATATTGTGCCTTTTTTGCCTTTTGTAAACATGTCAGATTTATGAAAAGAAGACTAACTCACCTAAATTTGTTTACTTACGACAATAACTACAAAACTAGACAAATAACTTTAAATGGATTACTGCATTGCCAGTTTTTATTAATATAGGTATGTCTAGCGATAAATTTAAGTGTGGTGTTATAACATAAAGAATTAAATAATACTGGGCCTTCTGCAGAAGAGGAAACAATTTGCAAGTCTAAGAAAATATTAGACTTTAAAAGATACAGTATCTTTCTTTCTATCATCATTTTCATTCTTGATTCCAACTGGCATACAAAGTGCTTTACTTGACGTGTCTACCTCTGATTTCATTCATCACTTTCCATGTTTTTTCTTCTCTAAGTCCCTAAACTAATTAGGACTCAGTAGATCTTGAGATGCTTCAAGTAGTCTTAATTATCAAAGAAAACAAAATTCATTTTTAATCAAAAGAAAGTCTATTTCTATTTCATTCTTCTTATAGCCTTGTGTAACTTCATATCAGCACAGTCTCTTTCTGCTCAATTTTCTCTAATTTCTTGATCCATGGTATCTTTAATGAACATTGATTCCTCTGTTTCACCCATTATATTTTTCCATTCCAACTTCTGTCTACTGTTTAAATATCAGGAAAACAGTTGAATTTCGTATATCACAATGAACATCCCAGACAAATGTGTAACCTTAACGAAATTTTCACCAATGGAAAAATATAAGCAATGAAAGATGAACATCAAAGGTAGTATGAAAGAACAAACACAAACTTGAGCGTCATTTAAGAACTACAACGAGATTAATAGACAACTTGCATCTGAATGGCAAAGATATAGAAGATATAACAAATTTCTCAAAGAAAAGTCGATTCCTACATGCCTCAAAAGACAAATACAGTTAAATTCCCTGCAAAGATTTATGATGCAGAAACTTGGGTACTAACTAAATAACAACAGGGAAAGTTTGTAGTGGCACAGGGAACCATGGAAATAAATTTGCTGAACACAACAAAGATGGACAAATAGAGAAATGAGAAACCAAGAGAGCATACACTTAAAGGCTTATTTGAAAAATACAAATATAACACACATTTCAAGGATTTTGTAGAAAAATGTCCTTTTACAGCATTAGAACATACTTTACCTAATAAAATGTCAAAAAATACCAACAGACATCTGACCATTTTATGCATTTTGTCAAGGTTTAGACAAAATAGAATTAATAGAAGCAGAAGGTTTTGTTTTGGAAAGACAATAACCAGTACTCAAAAAGCCTTTTTATTTGCGTAATTTGCCTAAATACCACCAAGTGAGAAGAAACAATATAAAAAAAACAAGCTGTTCATCGATTAATTACACACAAACAGACTAAACAGGACCATAAATGATGTCAAGAATTTAAGCACGATGTATAAATGTGGTAACAGAAGTGTAAAACTCGTTTACCAAAATTTTCACTTTTTGTTCATTACGATGTAAGCAAAACTCGTGACCCTAAAACATATGAACACCAAAGTGAATAGATTATTGGCACTTGATAATACGCAATTTAATGGTTATAAATAAAACGGCTACTACAATGCTTTAGCATTCTCTAGGGGAGATGTGCTTTAATTCAGAAGAATATTTCAAAGTCAGTGCACACAGCTTCAGTAAAAATTATAAAGGTCAGCTGCTTAAGCTTTAAACATAAGACTTGCATTGCCTAGAGAACTGCGGTATTACTTTCGTATCAGAAAATAAAATTTACTGCAGAAAAGTATTTGTGATGGTTTCTATACTCTATTGTATGACCTTTATAGGCATGATAAGAATAGGTATGATCGAGTTGGGCAATATTTACGCTAGGAAATTTGCAAGGATCAGGCCACAATACACATTGACAAATAGAATGAACGTAAAACTTCCCCAGTACTTGAAGGAAAGAATGTCAAGATAATCCGTAACTTTCCAAGAAATACGGTCAGAGCAATCCAAGCAAACTGACCATACATCGTCATCAAACACCACAAGAACAAAACATGCCTTCATATTGATATGAAATTACCACAGCCAGAAGCATCTCTGTCAGTGAACTTGATAAGCTTTCCAAGTACAAAGACCTTCAACTTAAAATTGAATGGATGCTGCATTTCTAAACAACTGTCATATCGGTCGTGGTTGACCCATTTGGTATGCTGAATAAAGAATTTCAAAATCATCTCAAATCAGCCCCTGGAGTACTCAATTTACAAAAAATACAAAAATAGTCCTTGTTAGTACAAATCTTGTTTTCCGCAAAGGACTATCAATCTAAATGAAAATTGAACACCGAAGAACAGATTTTATTTTTCTTTCTTTCTATCTATCTATCTATCTATCTATCTATCTATCTATCCATCTATCTATCCATCTATCTATCCATCTACCTATCCATCTATCTATCCATCTATCTATCTATCTATCTTTCCAAATACATCAAATACCCAATACTGGCATATCAAAGGAAGAAGGCGAATGTATTAAGCTAATCAAACCAAGGAACCTTTTCTGAATGTCTTTAGGGTAGGCACGGAGATGTAACTTTCATCAAGTTGGTTCCAGTCTTTGATACTTTGGAGAAAAAAAATTGTGTTTATGAATGTCGGTCTTAACTGTGGTGGTAGTGTAAAAATAGCTGTTATTCAGTGGGTAGTTTGATATAAAGTTGGATGATACTAAGTCTGTTGATGCTTATACGTTTATCTCACGTTTATTATAAATTGATGTTAGGTACTCATCAGATGGTATGGCTAGTACCAACCCCTCAACCACCTTGAAGGGCAAAGCTAGAAAATTTTCCTTTGTTCTTGTAAGGTTAGTAGTTTGAGATCTTTCAGGATATTTGTTTCCCAGCTTGAATCACGAGGTCTGTAATCTCAGAAGAAGAATCCAGCTGCTTTTCTTTAAATACTTCCAACTTGCTCACAAAAGACTAAAAGATAGGATCCCATCTTGTAGATCCATAATTTAAGAGTCAATCGGAGAAGTGCAATGTAAGCTTGATGAAGTGTAACTTTGGGACTGCGTCGTAAATGCCTTCTTACAAACACAAAAATCAGACTGGCCTTGCACAGGTTTTTAATATCTGTATCTGCTACAACAACAACAAATAATAATAATAAAAAGAAATAAATGTATGGATAATGAGAATGATAATAATTATTGTTATTGGTATTCAGAGTCAATTTTTTCTAAAAAAACTAGATTCTTCTCCACACGTCTCATAGAAAGTAAAAGATTTAGAAAGGAAGCATGTGTAAAAAACGAGTTAAGTTAAAGAGCTAGTTGCAATATACCTGCTAATACTAACCTTTACTAGATTAAAATTGTAGTCATCAGGAAGGCAAGAAGTAGGAGAGAATTCCAGAGAGTAGCAGTGCGAAAAAAAATCAATCAATGGTGAAGCTTCATTGAAGTTTGAGCAACATAACGGGTAGTCTATATGGTGGTACTTGAGAGGAAAGCTCCAACCTTCATCGGCCATCGGAAGTAGTTGAAGAAAAGGGGTGAAAATGACACAGCTGGACACTGAGAAAAGGTTTTATGGGTTTGGTTTCAGGATTAAAAGCCTTGTGACAAAAATATCCTGTAAAACATAATTTTCTCAAAGTTAGTGAAATACAAACATTGGAAATATAGTAATTGTACTAAAGCATCAAACTGGAAAGAGTTGAGTAAGAAAATTAAATAACAAAATTCAAACCAAGCCTGGTCCTATTATGGCCCTTAGAAATCCCGTAGAGTGATATAAAATCCAGCAATGTTAATAGATGATATTGATATTGTTGTGTGGTGGGCAAGGTTGCGAAGATATTGCAACATTTCACGGTTGGGATTATACAATACGATGTTTTCCCCTCTTATTACTATCTTTGTAGCCTTTACGTTGTTGGTTCTGCTGATTACCTGCCTCAGCCGGTGTAACTCTGACAAAGTTTACACTTTTTCCCTTTTCAGGAATATCAATAGAAGTTCCTATGGCATGCTCCTACATTTGCTTATAAACTGTGATGCCACGCTTTCACTTAGTTTTTTCATGGAAGACCATACAAGAACAAACACCAAAGTTCCAGGTTCCACGATTTATGCAATTGAAAGGTCTGCCGTTGTTTGTATCCTTAAAATGGTCGATGACCGTTTGACCATCCGTTGCCATTTCATACAACACTTATCAAATTTAATCCAATTAAACCTTTTATGAAATAAATAAATTCAGATTCTGAGCTACCGTTCTGTACTACCTGCTTTACTCTGTAGGGAGGTTGCCTGTAAGTTTTATTATTCAGTAGAAATTTCGTTATTTGTCAAGGAATTTCGGTTCTAATACCCATAGCCTCCACAATTCTCAAGAAAAATTAAGCTGTGGGTTGGACTTCAGATTTAGTCTAGAAGGTTCAAATGAGAGGTAGGAGTACATGACAAGATAAGGCAACAATTTCTCTCTGTAGTGTATAGAAAGCTTAAACATGGTGTCTCGGTATTTTGTAGCCCTGCGCTGAACATGAACTACTTTAGTTTTCGATATGGCTGTTAGTGCAGCCATCAGGGTTTAAAAATAGGATCACGTGAGTCAGATTTGTTTTCAACGTATTTTCAGACTCTCCGCTGTAAAAAATATGTGTAATTGTTCGAGATGAACGAACTGGCGGACCTAGGGCCAAAATTAGCCTCGTGTGGGCATGTTATCAGTAATAGAAACCTACAATCAAAAATAAATTTAATCAGGCTTCTTAAAAACTTCAAATACGGTATCGTAGTACTTTGAACTCCTGTTTTGAACAGGTACTTTTTAATTTTTTCGATGTGGCCTCTCGGTAGTGTTCGAGAGTCAATAACGTGTTACATAGGGATGTTATAAAAGATTGAGACCAACAGGCCAAAGATAAATTTAACTAGGGAAAGTAACAACTCAGATTTGTGGTCAACACTTTGTAATTGTACTTAATAAAGGCTTAGAAATTTTTTATATCACCGTCTTTCTTCTTGTTTATCTTCTTATCAGTTGTCTGCCCATTTCCCGGCGCCTATTTTCTTTCTATTCCTGTTTCTTTTTTATTTCATGGCAAGTTCCTTCCTGTTTAATCTTATTCTTAATCATCGTTTCCATTCTATCTCTTTTTCCTGTGCTGTGCCTCATCCTAGAAAGGGCCCAAGTACGGATCTTGTGACTCCGATGTAAAGCTAAAGTACCTACAGTCAATAAATGAATTCAACTAACGTAATTATTTAAAATTTATTGTTAGATATTTGAAAACTCTGGGCCAAACAGGGACTATTTTTTACTACTGGGTTGAACGCAGGGGCTTAAAAAGGGATCATCTGTTTTTCTTTACCCATTATTAAAAAGGTACCTATAGCTGAAAAGTTAATTTATCCAAGCAACTTAAGAAATCTAAATTTGATGTCAAGGTATTTTGCAAACTTGCAAAAGATGGGCCACTTCTCAAAGATAAAGAGTTTTAATTTACTCAACGACACGACAATATGAAGACGGATCAAACCAGTTTCAATTTTAGGTCTACGTATTTACTGTTGAGCAAAGATTTAATGCTTTAATGACCATCTGACGATATGCTTTCAGGAGTCACCTGAAAACTCTTCTAGTATCTAATATATTTAAGGATTGAAGATTTATAAATGTATTGGATACTTTCCTTAGAGAGGTCCTTTTTGGGCAAAATAGAGAGTCAAATTCTATGGAAGCTTGTTTAGTTATAGCTTTGACACAGGATTTCCAACAAAGCTTAAGGTGCCTAACATCAGAACTCTCATTAAGCTGAGTGTTATTATGGCCAAGGGTGAAAGAACAGGGATTTTTTGACAGTTAATAGAAAGAAGAGTGATTTTCTTTTTCACTCACAAAGGGTGTGAAGATCATCCTCAAGAAGATTTATATTTTAAGTTTTCCGAACAGATGTGTTTGTCATTACAAGACAAATTTTTGTGTTGTCGTCAAATGTATCTATTGCTGAAATGATACAATGAAGTAGGTCATTTATAAATAGTGTAAATAAATTTCAACCTAACTTAAAGCCATAAAGGACATCAGCATTTGGGAAGTAACTACTGGAGGAGTACACTTCCAGTACAACCTTGATACTATGGCCCCAAAAAGGAGATAGTAAGTTGGACGGACAGAATTTTATCCCACGAATCATATGCCTTATGCTTTACGACAAGGCTGGATTGCCAGAGTTTATGTAAAGCCCACAAAATGTAAATAGCAATAGTTGTGGCTTCACCGGAAACATCAAAGGTAAGTCAAATACCTTCGTTGGTAAGAGAAATGATGCCAGCATTAGGTGAAAATGGAACCGAGTATTCTTGGTCAGAGAAAAGGCCAAGGGAATCAAAGTGTTCGACCAGGGAAACGTTGACAATAGAACCAAATACGTGGGTTATAATAGGTAAAAGACCGATTCAGCACTAACTACTAGAATGAGAACGTTCACCAAAGTTTTTAAAAACAGGAACAACAGATAATACTTTCTAGCAGGAGGTGGAAAGAAAACCGATATAGTACCAGTTAAAGGTGTTGATGCAGGTAAGAAAAAACGGTAAAACTAAAGGAAAAAAAACTCTCAAAGGCGTCAGACTGAAGAAACGACTGTTGTCACAATCAGAATCCTTTGAATATTTTGATGAATTTCCTTTTTACTGTAGCAACTACCCCAGAAAGTTTAAATATTGAGGCAAATTCCAGAAACATCATGACATTATACAAAATTCAACTTCTCATAACTTTTAGTTTTCTCCATGGAAGGAAAACAGATTCTTCTTTATGCCCCTATGTGTCCTAAGTGGTACTTGACTCAGAATAGAAATCTCAGAGCAATAATCCTGAATGTGGGGCATCGCCAATGTCAGCATGTCATTCACGACTTTGTACAGCAGAACAAGGTAACAAGCCTATTCTAGCTCAAATCTGCCCTTTCTTTCTAAGTACATAATGCGGTCGTATAAGCTTTTAAAACTGCGTTGGACCTATTTTTTCTCTTCAGTGGGCTAAAATAAGTGGGTTTTTTCCTCATAATTTAGATATAATAATAAGTAAATCTCGATTCTTCTCATTCAAGTGTTTTTTTTATGTAAATGTTATAGTAATGACATAAATTGGTTTGACTTTATAGCGTCCACTGAAAAGTGCATGTATTTTCTTGTCATTGTAACCAACTTATAGAAAAATTATGCTGAATTCTTGAGAATTAGTCGGTACGTTTTATTTATTACCTGCAAGGGGCTTATAATTTCTTTGTCTCTCAAATTGACCGATAGCCTGAGAGAGGAATTTTTCAATTTCCAATGGAATTATTGCTGTTTTTAATCTATACTTGATTCTGTGAAAGACGTCTATCGAATAACTATAACCATGCTGTGTTCTATATCATTTGTCTTTCTTGCAAACTAAGTATTTTCCCAGTTTTCTCTCTGAGCACGTTTTGTATGTATATACTTAAATACCTTTTTATAGCAGTGTAAAGCAAGTTTATAAACGCAGTCAAACTTTAGGAACGACGCTTATTTCAATGCTTTTCTCTCAAATGTCGGCTCAGAGCTTCTTTTAATTTTACAGTTCCAGGTGCAACGTTTATTGAAGGGTGGTGATTATTTCAAAAGTTGGGAAAAAAAATTTAATAGAATTAAAGGAAAAGTGTTTTATTTCACAATATACTGTGTTATGGTCGTCGAAAAATCGAGGTAATTTAAATGATTTTCATTGTCACAATATGCATTCCTTTTTAAGGTTTTGTGTAATTTGTTCCCTCTTGCTGCGCCATGTGGGATTATTCAGCAAATAACATTTCACATGATATCTAATTTGTGTTGTTGTGTTGTTGTGCCCCAGCCCCCTATTTTCAAGTATGGAAAAGGTCCACATTTTCGCAATTGCAATTACTTTGAAAAATTATGTTATTTTATTTATGGAAAATAGAAACTTTATTTTAAATAGGAAAACATAGCTTTGAAACATCTAAAAATTTGCTTTCACTGTCATAAACACACGCTGTACAAGGTGAAGTGTTTGGTTCTAATCGTAGTTATATTTTAACGAATTATATTTTAACGAATAAGGAGAGCATGTTCATCTTTTTTGTTTGAACAAAACAATTAAAATCATTCTATTGTAGTGCATCAAAAATACTTTTTTTATCTGTAATGCAGTAATTTCCAATCTTTATAAAGTAAAAATGAAAACAGCAGAGCCCCATGAAATGATGACCTCAACAGTGGATTACTTAAAATGGGAGGAACATCTGTAGAAGATCAGCTGGTGGAGTTATTCAATCAAATCTGGAAAAAGGCATGGTCTCACTAGAATGGAGCAAAGGTGTTATTGTCAGATTACCTAAAAAAAGGACATTTTTGGAACTACAGCAACTGGAAAGGAATAACTTTACTGTGCACAATGTGAAAAGTTTTCAACCGAATCATTTTGAAACGTCTTCTGAGAGCAGCAGATAACAGGGTACGAGAAGAGCAGGCAGGATTCTGGGAAGGAAGGTCATGCAGCAAGCAGATATTTGTAAGAGACGTCATTGAGCAAAGTCGTGAGTTTCCGTCACAGCTAGCCATAAACTTCATCGATTTCCGAAAAGCATTTAATAGAGTACAGAGGGAATCACCCTGGAAGCTTTTAGAGATATATGGAGTGCCAGAAAAGTTGATCACCATCATAAAATCCGTTTACGACCACCCTACTCGCGAAGTCAGAACAAGCTTAGGAATGACAGAAGAATTCGAATTGATCTCTGGAGTGAGACAGGGCTGTATACCGTCCCCAGTTTTGTTCATCGTATGCTTAGACTTTGCAATGAAGAAGGAAACGATAGGTGAAGATTTTGGCATTGGCTGGGATGACAACTCGAGTCTCACAGATCTTGATTTTACCGATGACATAGCCATAATGGCCTTAGATAGCATGACATGTCAAGAAATGACAGACAGACCACAAATCGAAAGTGCCAAAGTGGGGTTGAGGATAAATGAAGGCAAGAGCAAAGTAAAGAAAATCAACAAATCAGGCACCACAAATGACTGTTAGAGGGAATCCACTTAAGAAATTAGAGAAGTTCCCATACCTTGGAAACTACGTTACAAACACTCGTGAGGTTGAAACAGACATAGTCAACAGATTAGGTAGAGCTGGAGCAGCATTCCATGGTAGTCATCTCTATACCTTAATGTGCGAGCGAGACTTTGAAAAATACAAAGAAGTTGGAACAGAAGCTGAATCATTTTCTTCTGCGGAACCTGAGAAGGATTTTAGGGATTGCGTGGCGGGGTAAGATAACGAATGAGGAAGTTTATAGACGGACAGGAAAGAACTAATAAATAACTGCATAGGATCGTAGAAGAAAGGAGATGAAAGTTGGCATGACATGTGCTGAAGCTACCACCTGTTCGCTCTGCTCTGGAAACCTGTAGCCGGAAGGAAGAAGTGCGGCAGACCTGTACTGACATCGCAAGCAACCTTCAAAGGAGACCTAAAAGCCCGTAAACTACCCGTATGGAGTTCTCAAGCCCTGGCTGATGATCCAGTCATCTGGCACCATTTTGCTTCCTGATATTCAGCACAGAATCGGAGGAACCAAGGTCTAAGGTAAGGTAAAATCTAAAAGAAGTCGAATGATTATAATTTATGCTATCAGTGATTGACTTGACCAGAGAAATTTTAAAACGTACATGAAATTGGAGAATATGTTTATCAAAGTAGCGAAAGGAGGTGACTTCGATGGCAAGTATGATGAGGTTATTGCAAAATATGGGAATGATTTTGACGGAAGTCGGTTTCCTGTGCCGCTGGAAACCTTGCCTGATAACTGGAAAGAAATTGGAATCGTAATCAGGAACCGAGGTTTTATTAAATCTAGGAACGAGAAGCGTCTACCTTTAAAACAAAGTTGACTTAATCATCAGCTGATTTTAAGTGCTTTTCGGGATCGGCTCGATCAAGTCGATTTTTCTGAAACCGCTTCTACTTTTATTGAAAAGAATGACGGTCGCCATATACTTTTGGCAAATTTTAGTTTACTAGCATGGAAATTTTTTTATGTCTTATTAACTGAGTTATCTATGGACATTCTAAAAGGTCCAGTTAAGTTTTAAAACGTTTTGTATTTGTTATTATTTTGTTTCTGTTTATCTGTTTACTGTTCATGACTTCGCGAGTTTTCTAAATTTGTTTTGATCACTCTTTATCTTTCATAGGTAGGTACATATTTTCATAAGCAATATTCCCATTCCTTATTTAAAATGTCCGGCTTCTTTTCCATTTGCCCCCCCCCCCCTAAATGAGAATCCATGGCCACGCCTCAGTTTGGAAAAAGATCACCGATGCAATGTTTAGCCTGGACGTATATAAAGCTTGCACTATAAAGTGAAATGAGTCGCTTCATTTTGAGTAGGAGACCTAGTAGTCGAGATTTAGACAATGTTTTTGAGCTCCAAAAATGCATTCTTTTGGTGGGGGGCTGGGGGATGTGTCAGACTAATTGCTCTTGATGCGGTTCTGATTTGATGACGTGGGTTATCAGAAGATATCAACTAGAGCTAAGAGTTGACTTAAGGAAATAAGTTATTAAAGTTTCATATTCTCAGAACAAGAAAATTCAAAAAGGAGTGAATACAATTACATTACGGTTTAAGAAATTAATCAGCAAGCCCAGCAAGATTGCTGTGATTTGCAAGTCTCCTCGATAACATATTATTGTCTCGTACTGGTAAATGGAACTTTTGTGACAGTTGTTCTCCAAAATGAGGTGAATTAAGCTGTCATTTGTCTTCGCTCTGTTGCAGGCGTTGGAGAGAAGGCTTACAACAGTATAATTTGGATGTTACAGGTAATTTATTTTTTTAACTGTCCTGAAAGATCTAGATCTGCTTTACCACCTATAACCAACAATACTTTATGTAGTGCTGTAACTTTGTCATAGCAGATGTTTGAACTGCTGGACCGCCTAAAGTGGTCATGAAGGCTAATTTATACCCCTATTTGTTGTGCAGGATATATGTGATTTGTTTTTCATGACCAGTTTTTCTTTTTGTTGAAATGTTAACTTATAACATAGTTGTATAATGATATTGGACTGAAAAAATCGCACATACAACAATTTTACTGCTGAAATTTCATTGTTGGGAGCAGAACCGGAGTTGTAAACATTTGTACTGGAATGCAAGAACCTTGGTGGGCTCCCAAGCCTAAACCTCCTCACCCTATTGCATATGAAGGTCAGCTGAGCTGAGCCGTTCTCAACATTGTATATAGCATTTATTATATTTTGTGAGCGATTATTAAATGATCAGTTCGAAGTAAATTGGGGGTGGGGGTTATTCTAGGTCTGTATAATGTACTATTTTTTTCTGGAGGTTGCACTGTGCAAAATGAAGAACAACTTTTCAGCCGTGTTTTCATGAGCGTGTGTGTGAAGGTATTACCCATTGTATGGTTGTATCGGGTTTATTGTTGAGCAAATTACCTTACTGAACACTTTCTTGGATGCTAAAAATTTCTGTTACCAATGCCACTTGTTTGTGTTCATTTGGTTCTGATGGAAGACACATAGTTTAGTGTCGATGCATGCTAACCAGAATTGTAACCCAACAGACGCCCAAATAGTGGTAAAGAAAATCGCCCTTGCAGCACCTGCTTAAATTTATTGACATGGAGGAACCGGTTAGCTAAACAAATGTCATCTGTTTGTTGTAAAGGCGTCGACCGTCACAACCAAACCTATTTGATTAACGAATACCTGCACTTACTTGATCTGGGTTTACTTGCTGTGACTGTTAGCTTGAATCAGAATGTATCCACTAAGTTATCACTTTTCTCGAGTTAGACAGCGTTTTTTCATCGTACAAAGAACAAGTTAGTATAATATTGAAATAGAAAGAAATAATTACACAAATGTTGCAAGACATAGCCGTTTTGGCTGCGTTGTTGCAGTGTGGTACAATAGTATTTTGGACGAGTAGTAACCGCAGACTATTATATCAATTACAACCAACGCCAGATGGTAATTTGATGATTTAGTGACAATTCCACAGAAAGTGCGGAGGGAAACAATGACCGGTGTTGTTAGGAGATTTCTGTTAAAGAGTATTAATAATTTTCATCAATCAACTTTACTATATTAATAGTGGAACGTTTTATGAAATAAACATTGGCCACTGGATTATTGTCATACCATTTATGCCATAATAAAAATGTAAGGTCAAGGAGGAAGTTTTAATCTGGATGTGTAGTTAAAAGACCAGGCCAATTCATGGGCAGGGATAACCACTTACTTTACAGTTAATTTAGGTTTCTCAATGTATCAATATATATATTTCTATATATTTATTTGAATATAAAAGTTCAATCTATTCATAAAACATGGGTTAATAGAGAAAAAATCAAAGATACAGTGCCAATGCAACTCACATTTTGTTATGAGAAAATTTTCAGTCAAGAGGGGGAGAGCAGAAGGTTATATAAAAATTGGCAAGTTATAACCTACACAGACCTAAAATGGAGAAGCAAGGGATTACAGGGAATTAGACAGAATAAAGGGCCATTTATATGATAATTTGAAACAAGTTACACAGAAGAGCTGCAGGTTTTCACTCAATTTGAGTATATGATATTAAGTAAGGATATGGAATATTATTTTCATTTGATCAAAATGTCAGTGATGTAAGTGTCAGCAGTATTATACCAGATGAACCAATTGCAGTATCTGGCATACCTTAAACAGGTAAGTGAAAAATTTAAGATCCATTTTCAATTTGCTTTGATGCCACATACAGTGGCATAGCTAGTGGTTGTGGTGTTCTTGCTAAGCACAAGCAAAAATGTTCAAATAAGAAATTAAAATTTCAATTTCTCATTCTATTTGATTTGTAAAATCATTTTCCTAAAATGAAACTACTTGAGAAAAAAAATCACTTGTGTCCATGTGTTTGGTCATGTTCAAATCTGAGAGTGTGACTTTACGTAGAGTTGGCATACAATTATCATTCTTTACATAAGCAATAAACAGTACTCATGCCAGTGTTAGATCTGTGGTTAAATTACCAGTTAATAAGCTAGCTCACTGTAAACCTGGTGAAAGCTCAAGCTCAATAAAAATTTGGGCACTATGTTATTGTGCTGGTGATAATATAGACAGTGTTTTGACAGATTTAAAGTGATTTGTTGGCTGATGTTTCTCTATGGGCCTGCCTATTTGGACATTTGGTGATATTCATCTGATATGGCTTGATGACCAATATTCATCGTATTCTGAGAACCTAGTAAAGAAAACAATTCTTGATAGATTTTAAGAGAGATTTGCTGAAGAGGGACATATTTCTATCAAATCTTTATTGCTGTTTTTGGATTTTGTTGAATACAGATAGAGATTTGCATGAACTTTGCAAAGAAAAGAGCTTCTGATGGATTTTGAGAGGGATATATTTTCTTGTAAAATTATGTATTTCCTTCAAATAATAAGTAGTTGTTGTTATAGGACTTTTTTAGATGCTTAGCTTACATGAATTACTGTCTGTATCCGAGCAAATTTGCTCTCAAGATAATTTTTTAATTCACATCATCTTGGAGAAAACAATATCATCTGCAGGTAGAAAAGTAAACTGTGGAGTTAAGGTTATACCCATAACTCCAGTTTACTTTTTTATCAGCTAATGATATTGTTGTCTCAGTGCTTCATGATTTTGTTCTGCATAAGATATAATGGAAAATTTTAGCAAAAGGTAAGTTTTGACTTGTAGTTTCATTATTGTTTATTCCATGTGACCATACCTTTATTATACTTAGGCCTTCATTGCCATTAACAAAATAAGTCTATTGAAGCTTTTGGTACCGAAACCAAAATTCTCTGCCTGTGTGGTAGCTTATTATCACCCCAAAACCCCATGACTCAGGTTCTATTTCACGAGGTAGCTTTATTTGCCCTATTGCATAACTGTGTGCATCACTGATAGTACAACTAACATTTTATGGCTGGCTATGCAACTGGTCACATACCCTGTTTACCTGTTTTAGGATATCTTTATGTAGTAAGTGCTTTATTTGGTATTAGGCCAATAGTTAAGGTAGTCATAGGTGACGGAAATGGTTGCCTGTAGGAAGTGCACCATCATCATTTTTTTGACGAAGTATATTAAGGTGTAAGCAAAAAACAGTAATGCTCCCTGGAGTTCAATGTAAATTTGTGCAAAATAAATGAAAATGAAGATTTGCTATTGCATGAATACCCCAGCTCCCTCCTTGTATGTACTAGTTAATGAGCTTAAAATAATGATTTGGTGATGATGATGGGATTAAATATGATGTCTTGATTGTTGTTTAGAAAGCTAAAGCTATTATGTGTGCATTGTTTTAAAGTTGACATTTTTAGTTGGAAGTCACAAATTAAACTTCATATTTATGGAAAGAGGAAGGCAAAAGAATATGGTGGGAATGAAAATAATAATGATGATGATGACAATGAATATTATTACAATTATTGTTACAATTACTATTATCATACTGTTATTGCTATTATTATGGACTGCCTTATTTTGTTTGAAAAAAGCCCAACTTTTAATCAGAATAATACAGTTTATGTATTATTCTGATTAAAAGTTTTTGTTATCCACTCTGAAATTTGGCCTTCATCACAAAATAATGTAAAACATTTAACTTAACAAATCCATTATGTTTCAGTTAAACACTGCCAATGTATCTTTTCACAGTAGTGTTTTTCAACAAATGGCTCCATTGTGCATGGTGATAGATTGCTTCATAAGGAATATTTCTATTTTTCAAGTCTCGTGCAGAAAGAAAAATATTCAGAGATGGTTGTTAGATATTGAATAAGTAGGCTATAAAAGTAACTTGGAAATGTGCCCACAGAACTGGTAGATGTCATGAATAATGGAGCAAATACAGGAGTACTAAAAGGGACTTTCCCTTGCAAAGGAGTATTTAGCAATAAACAGGGTGGAAAATATCAATTTTTGACCATTTAAGATGAAAAGCTAGCCACACTTAAACTGCATCTTGCTATAGAAAATTCATTGCTATCATTGAGCTTGCAGATCCAGCAGTAAACAGCTATGTTGTTGAAGAAATATTTGTAGTAAATGGAAGTGCAGTTCTCTTAACTTAACAAATTCTCATAACAAATTCTCATAACTTCCAAAAACCACAAGCAAGAGCACAGGCAACCGCAAAACAGGGGGATTGAAATACAATAGCACTACTAGGGTAGTGTAAGTAATTTTAGAGTATAAAACTCCTAGATATGCACAATGTTTTTGGTACCAACTATGGTGTCATGCAAGCATGACATGCATATATAAGAGGGGGCCAATGAGGGGTTAAGAACTGTAGAAGTCTTTCAAGAGGGACCATCATGACATTTAGATAATCTGACAGATATTTTACAAGAATGCTGTTGGCCTTGTGCAAATATCAAGGTTGGTGAAATGTTTACAATATTGCCAATAATTCTTGATAGTTTGGGCTTAGTATTTTTAACAAGATAAAAACACGTATTTTATGATGCAGAACTTCAAGAAAAAACATCTCATTAACATCAAAGGAAATTTAATTGAAAATGTCAGTAAAGTTAAGCATTTCAGGCAGCAGTTTACAAGCTAGGNCAAGACAATCAGAGAAAAAAATAGGCCTACGAAATACTGTGTATTGACCTAACTACTACATATGACATCTCTTGAAATTTTTCTCTTTCAAATATGGACAGGTGCAAGTGATATAAAGACAGTTTTTTAATGATTGGAAGTGACTTCAAATGGTGTGGACACATATTTTGGTATCTTGGTTGGCTCCAAACAAAGTGGAGACGATTCACCATTTTTTGTCAATAGGTATTTTGCCTTCCCAGAGGAATAGGGATTCAGGTTTTAATATGATATACTTAACGCATGCACATATCTGGCACAGTAAGCAATGGTTGAAATAAGAGGAATTTAGATAATCTGACAGATATTTTACAAGAATGCTGTTGGCCTCGTGCAAATATCAAGGTTGGTGAAATGTTTACAATATTGCCAATAATTCTTGGTAGTTTGGGCTTAGTATTTTTAACAAGATAAAAACACGTGTTTTATGATGCAGAACTTCAAGAAAAAACATCTCATTAACATCAAAGGAAATTTAATTGAAAATGTCAGTAAAGTTAAGCATTTCAGGCAGCAGTTTACAAACTAGGAGAATACAAGGTTTACAAAGTCAGAATAACATGCTACTGCAAAGTTTGTTGAAGTTAAGAAAGGCCTCTGTAGTTAACTTGGGAGGAAAATGAATCAATGAAAGTGCTCATGCACTCCTGCCTAATGTATGGTGCTCAGGCATTTGTTCCCGGAAAGAGAAATAATACCTTTTGTCTGACTAAGATGACAATATCATTGAACAGAGGAACACTCAGAAGAGGACAACAGCATTACTAGGGATTTGGCACAGATACAACATGACTTTCTTAGATACCAGCAGCCAATATTGTTTACAGTAAGCAAATGTAATAATTAACAAGTCTGAAGGGCCTAGTTTTTCCCCCCGTAGCATTTGGTATGCTTGAGAACTTTCTTTCCCTTCCAGTAAAGTATTCAGAACCACTTTCACCTTCATTGCTGTGTAACATGTTCTCCCAAGTGGTTAGGGATTTCTTTATTGCCCACAAGGCTTGTAGAGCAACATTGGCCAACAAATTTTAGAGCTTCAAAGGGCCTCTTCAAGCTTATGAGATTCTGCATGCACTGGTTTCATGTGGTTTGTTCAACCACCATTGGTTGTGTATGTTTTGTAATTCTGCCTCAGTCCCTTTTGTAGTTCATATGTCAGAATAAAAAATGGCTGTGCACAGTGATATAACTAGTTTAGTGTCATCACAATTCATAACTCAAAAAGCAAGAGGTCTTGGTCATTGGTACTCTAGGGACCATAATTGTGGAAAGAAAGAGATTCACAGATATTTAAATAAGCAGTTAAGCTTTAACAACATGGCATGATAACAGTGGGCCATGGTGAGTCATCATAGCCCTTCTTTATATTGAAGTATTTAAATAGCACTTTATCAAGATTTGGGATAACTACAGATATTTAACTGAAAAATAGGTTCCTTTGATCCAAGCATCATTTGAAAATTGGTGTATAAACACTCATGTTTGTGGCATGGCAGACCTTGTCCATTTAGATATGCATTAACCATATGTAGGAGTTAAAGCCTTTCTAGTTTAAATCTGATATACCCCTAGCAAACTTAATGGGAATTGCAGCATCTTATACTTTAGCTTGATTCCTAGGATGAGCAGGGTGGGGAAAGGTATGATCCCTCTCAACATACTCACCTTACTCTGGGGTTCAACACTTAGACAGGTTATATTGATGTTCAAGCATTGCAATTTCACTGCTACCAGTGTAGATCAGTGCTCTGAAGCCCTTTGTTTCAACAGGGTAGAGTCAGAAATTGTTCTTAAATTCTGAGAGTTACTTTTTGTCTGCTTCCTTTCTGCTTAGTAATATTCATGCCCAAAGAAATGAGACCCTCTCAGCTTTATCTGTGGCATTTCTTGTATGCAGTAGGACTGCACTGGCATTGCACATTGACCAATATCTGTTCTTGGCAAATCTGTAGTGGGTTAAACATTTCACACAGTCCAAGGTTAGTGGACTTGGAAGTGTGGACAAAAAGTTGCCCTTTTTCTGAACTTAAGGCCACCAAGTGTAATGAGCCAGATTGGGCTCCTGTGGAGGTTAATCACTGGGTCATGGAACATGAGGTAATCATATGATGTTAGTGGGCCAATCCAGGCTCAGACTGACTTAAAATTTGTAGGCACTTGAGATAACATCCATAAGAAGTCTTCGCCTGCCCATTGAGGCATAACAAGACCAAGTTTGTAGCCATTGACGTTTTGCTGGTGACACTGTGGCTATCTGCTCAGTCGTTACAATAATTTCTAGTTTTCTCTGCGCATGGCTGCATGTAGTTCCACTGGACTAATTGGTACATGGAAAGATTGCCCTGGGTTGGTAATTGTTATATTATGTGTACTTCAGCCCTTTGACGGCTCTTGTTTTTAGTCCTGCAGGGTTAATCATGAAACCCTCCTCACCTGATAAATCTGTTGAGTGGAAGTTGCAGTTTAGTTGCATACAGTATATTTGAATGCTGCCCCAAATATGACGAAAAGAGAATTGTAGGACCCTGAGCAGTGATGAAGAATTCCAATCCCTGAAAACGACAAAGAATTTCAATGTCGGAACAATAATAAAGAATTTAGATACTTATAAAGAACTGAAGTATTAAAATTCAACAGATGAGGAGGAAAAGATACGGGCAGGTGTATAGATACAAAGGAGAAAGAGAATTAAAATTAAGGTTTTCTTAATCCGACATTTGAACCACTGCTTCAGCCCAGAAATTTTTTATCTTACAATTAACTTGACTTTTTTCACGTTTAGTTGCATACAAATTTTATTTGCCCAATTCTGTCATAACATTTATTGTCTAATAACCGATTCTCAACTGTTTTGCCGTATTCAGTTGTAACCGTGCACAATTATTAAGAGAAAAGCCTAATTATAAGCTTCAGTAAAAGTGCCTCAAACAAAACACGTTCAGACCACATATTTTAAATGTATTGAACCGCTCCCAATATCTCACTGATAAAAGATAGCGACATGAAATCAAACGCTTATGAAATGTTTGGCCCAAGGCTAATGCCAATGAAGGCGAAGCTAACATCCAATGTGATTAAAATTATTTTTTGTGGTGTTGGAGAAACTAAAGTCAAAACCAATAACTGTAGCAGGTGTTTGTAATTCCTAGAAGTATAGTGCCACAAAGCAACTGGGAATCCAGGCTGGAGGGGATGGAGATGTAGGTAAATGCTACTGATATGTGAAATGTAGAATATGAAAATTGAAATATTGTGTGGCAGTACTAAAAGAATGCTAAGAAGATTGTACATGGAAGAAAAAGTTAAAGAATTTGGAAAAATAGGTAGCTCCATGGTGTAAGATTTCAGCCTCAGCTTTACGAAAACATGTATACGTGGAATAGTTAATTAGGTCTTATCTATCAGTACAAAAGACAAACCATCGTTATTTCCTGTCTTCCTACATTTTAATTCTAGTTTTGTTATTTATTAATGATTTTTTCCCGCTATTTTTCTAGAGAAAGTGTTAAATGGACGATAGAGAAATGGTTTCAATTTGAAATAGATCTTGACAAAGAACCATTAAAAAGGTTCACACAGCAAGAAAACAAATTTATGTAAGTATATTTGCGTATTTTTTTACCAAATTTTTGCAAACCCATCTGTATAGACGTTCCCTAGAAATTACATACCAAGATACCTACATCCTCCATCTAATTGTTTTTTAGAGTTAAGACTAGCACTAAGCAGGAGGAGCCGTGGCTTAATGTAACCAAGAGTTCCGGGTTCGATTCCCCGAGCTGGGGAGGAGAATTTGGAACTTTACAAAGAAAAAAGCCATTGGTTGGCGTCAGGAAGGGCACCCGACCAAGAAATTCCTCACTACCAAATCAGAGTCCCTCTGAGAGGCACCGTCTGAGCCCCAATTGCTGGGGGGAAATGACGTTAAAACTAAAAAAAATACAACAAAAAAAGAAACAACAAACGAGCACCAAGCAAACAGATTTTGAAAAACTACACTAGGCAATGTTTTGCAGCTAGACATTCACATTTGGGAACTTGAGGTCCGGGGAATGTATCATGAATCTTTCAGTGGGATTCAGGGGTGAAGCATCGGAAGCTATTGCTATTTTGATGCTACTTTGGTTTAAGTTTGCACATTACGTCAAGAAAAAATCTTTATATTTGTGATACTGAGATCAAGTTAAATACACCCGTTATAACTGAACTAATATATATATATATATATATATTAGTTCAGTTACAACGGGTATATTTAATTTGATCTTGGTATCACAAATATAAGATTTTTTCTTGACGGAATGTGCAAACTTAAACCAAAGTAGCATATATATCTATTTTTCTATCCATCTATCTATCTATATATATATATACAAAGGCAGGAATCTTGTCGTGTTCTAAAAAATATTTATATCATTCGGAAGAGTGCTTCTAAAAGAAACGCTTGGCTTGCTTGTTCTTCTTTGCGGAGCAGGAGTAGATGGAATTAAGCTTGACATTGAGCATGTAAAGAGAGATGGTAATAACAAGTCCCCTTTCAATCATGAACAGTGATGGTTTCATAACGAACTGGAAAATAATGTTCACAAATAACGGGATGATTTCTATTCGGTATATCATCGAGTCATAACTTTCAGCCATCTTTGACGTTAATTTCTTTTCAGTTGGCAGTCGAAAAGCAGCTTCTTTATTATGGTTGTTGTAATATTCTTTACAATTCATCGCTCAACATTGACGAGGCATATTTTTATTTACAAATGGCGATAGACAGTAGCTACTTTCTGTTCCAAAAGAAAAGTACAAGTATCTCAACGGTTGTTGCTTTTAAATCAGTAAACGATACACGAATTAGTTTCATAAAATAATTGACATCAGGAAAGGTAAGAGCCCTTTTTTAATTGTTTAAATTTAGTCAGTTATTGCTTACACGCTTGAATCAAACAGTCAAACAGTAAGAATATTTTATTATTGGGGCCAGATTGGTCACTGATAGATTTAGGTAACTCCTTAAATTTTAAAGAATTCGACAATACTCTTAAACATCTTTATTCATTCTGTTCTCGTCTGTTACTATACTCATTACTTTGAATCCAGCCTTGGAAACCATAGACAACATTGATTTGACCTGTTTACATAATTTCTCAGCTGGTAGTATTTTTGCTTGTGAAAACCAAACCACATTCTTGTTAGCGGAGCACACTGATGAAACCATAAATGTATATAGTCTGCAATTTCGTCTTCTGTGCAACCAGTCATTTTACCATTTTATATGTCAACAATGGCTTTACATAGTCCTCGTCAATTAAAAGATTTCCCAATTTCTTCATCTGGAAGATAATGTGCTTTTCTGATGAAGCGTGAGCTCGTATGTTCTGCATCTGGACACACATCTACAGAAAGTTTCCTCAGTAGTCAGCAGCTAGTTAGAATGGAGTAAGAGCCACGCAAAATTTCATATACATTCGAGGACTTAAAATGTAGTTAGATGCCATTACTAGTGAATCCGTGGAGAATCTTCTTTGAGGTAGTTCTTTTATTGACAGCTGGAGTTGTTTAACAAGAAATTCCTTCATTTCCTGATTTTCATCACCTTTGTTTTGGTAAATTAATCTACCTGGTTTTTCAACTAAATCATCTTCACTGAATGAGATCACAAACTCCTGTGACAAAGATTATTTTCAAAGAGATTTTCAAGTTGACTACAAAGGCTAATGACACCATTATCCAAATCTAACAACTTCATATCCTTTGGAGAAACATTTTTTCCATATTTCCAGAGAAAAGTTTTTAATTTATTATCAATTCACGTCCAACACATGCTAGCATGTAAAACGGACGTTATGCCGAATATGATGATGATGACGATCCAGAATTTTAGAGCAGAACAAGATTTACTACCTGGATTAAGCAGTTACCTTGTGAAACAGAATGTGTCCAAATTCAAAATTAGCCCAAACATCTTTAAATATGTTTCGGGTTTTTATTCCAGACACAACGTCACTGAATGTTGTTAGTTAATCTGAATGAATCCAATTTTCATTTAATTTATCGAGGTAATCTTCGTACCCTCGCCTTCTTTAAGAGGGACTTTGTCTACCTGAAACATATGATTAAAGATATTCCCGGACGTTTGGGAAAATTAATGGCACAGCATCACTCTTTGATTTATATTTCTATCTGGGAATGATTTTTTCCGGTTCACCATTTCTTCCAGGTAGAATATTTTAATCACGCTTCCGTCACGGAAATGTTTAGCACAAAGCACGGAATGATCTGATATTGTCAAACCTTCTCGCGGAATTTATCTTTTCCACTTTTGTCTTAAGTCTAAATCTTTAGGAAACTAAGGGCTGGAAATATGTCCTTCTTTCACAGCACGAACGTAATTAGACGTACAATCGGGCACACAACACTTATGCACCATTATTTTTTAGTAGTTTTGATCCAAAATTATCCTTTTACAAGAAGAAAAAATACCAATTTGCATGCAAAATTCAAAATTCCAAACTGTTAGTCCCTGTCTTGTTCCCAGAAAAATTCTCCGCGATCGTAGCACGCACTAACAAACACAATAAGAAATCTTCCTGATCGGCTTGTTTTCTTGGCGTCATCAACAGAAATGGTTCACGCTTTCTGGACAGGAGGTAAAGAAGGCTAGGTCACAGAAAAAGACGAATAACAACAAAATTCTTCTAACAAACAGCAAAGAGTTTTTCACAGAGGAAAGTAAAACAGTGTTTATAAAGGTAGTGCCAAAATAAACTTTCACAAGTGAATGAAGTTGTGCCTGAATTCGTCCATTGCTGACTTTGAATTGTAAGTCAACTTGAATGAAAACACCCTACCAAAATCCAATTTCATTGAGTATGTAAGGGGTGATAGTTTTACAGGTTGTTTTCCGTAGGAACTTGTAATAGTAATACATCCCTTAACGTTGACCTATCATTACTACTGACATTTTTCTTCGGGGATCGCAATGCAATCAATTTTTTCTATACTATTAGTATTTCATAATTTGAAAGCACAACTGTAATATTAACAAATATGGAACCATATTGGTATTGTCACAAGTAACGCAGTCGGCACCACTACTTACCTCACTAGATGCCCTGTCACAATAGGCTCTGCACACCTGGAATAATACCCAAAATCTAAGGAAGCTGATGACTCATGACGTCCAGAAAATGCTAGTATCACCTCCAAGGTCTTGAAATTCGATAGAGAGGGTATAATCTTCTTTTTTTAGCTATAAATTTTAGCGCTAGATTCTAGGCCAGCTTCATTTGAGAATTTCGTTTCTTTTGTTATCATAAGTTCTTTTTGACGCAAGTGATAGCGTTATTGAGTTCCTTATGCATTTTAGTAATTCCCAGATGTACCCAATTTGATTTCCAGCATTGATGATATATAAGTTGTCATATCCCGCAAAAACTCGCAAGCTACGACAAAATAGCTCCAAAAGGTTCATATTCCGTTGCGCTCTATTCGGCTTTCTGCCCAAGAATTTGTTGTTTAAGGAACAAATATCATGTTTTTGAAGCATTAAACTAATCAACATTTCCACGACAAATAGAATTCCCTTGGTTTGCCCTCTTCGAGGCTATTAAAAAGTAATTCTAAATTATGGGTGTATTAAGTCATTCCAGGCCTTCATGTATTATGATGGGTCACTTTGGACAGCCATAATATGGTTCCTCATTGTAGAATAGGAAAGTAATGTTTGATATAAATCTTGAGGGTAGAAAAAGAAGGTATTGCAGGTTAAGTAGGCAACAAAGCATTTACAAGTCACACTTTGATAAAATCTGTTCTTGCACTGTTCCAAAGTCACTTCAGATGGCATAACAATAATTGCCAAGAGGTAATATTTATAGGCTTCTGTTAATGAACATTTATTTTCATTTGAATAATTATACTGTACACATTATGATTTAAAATATTGCCAAGATTTTTAGTATGATATTTTTAATGGCCATTTATGAATTTTTACAAACATTTGTCAGTTAAGTGAAAGCGATTGAACAAATTTTAACGCACGGTATCGGAGGCAAATGCTAGAGTAATTGGTAAAAAATTGGCAGAAAATGTCCGGTTGGGTTCATTCAAAGTTAATTTTTGAGGGAAATTTTTTGCCATTTGTAAAAAATTTACAAAAAAATTTGAAGATGGTATTTTTTTTTGTATTAAAGGTCAAACTTCAATGTCAAAGTCAAGTTAAAATTTTATGAAGGACTATTTATTTATTATGCTAAAAATAAAATAAGATGGACCAACTAAAGAATTATTAAATGACACGAATATTTTAACCCTACCGTTACCGGTACATTCCTTTAAAAATTTCGTACCGATGAAAAGATAGGTCAAATTTCTTAACTGTATGATGTCATAACTTGGTCATATTTTAGGTTTATTAATGTTATATCCATGTCTTTTACTGTACCAAATTACATCAAAATCTGAAATGATTGATTTTATGCTTTGCTGAGCTTATATGAAATGACTCATTTAACGACCTGATAGCGCAATCGATTTCGAAATTCGCATAGTACTTAGTTCCGACTAAAATATCTTTCGCTGGGTAATAACTGACTATTGCATTTCTTAAATTAACAAACGTAGACATAAACTTGGTGTAGTAAATAACAGCATTAACGACGGCAATACGACAGATCATGTCAGGCTTGATAGACTATAGTCTGACGCGCCGTGGGGCCTGCCTGCCTCCCTCCCATAATCCAGCAAGAACAACAACAACAATAATAATAATGATAATAATAATAATAAATAATTGTTGTAGTAGTAGTAGCAATAATAATAATAATAGAAATAATAATGAAGATAATGAATTAATGATTAAAAGAATAGGTTTAATGCGATCAACACTTTGGCTGCTCTTTACCTCTATCACACACAGCATGCAATGCCCTAAATCTTACATTCACCGTCTTTATGTTCCCAGAAGTTCCGAGGGTAGAGGTTTGACCCATCTAGAACTCTCTTATAACATAACCACGGTTGGTCTTTCTAGTTACTTAGATTTATGTGATGATTGGATCCTGAAACTCATTGTAACGCACAAGGGATAAAAAGGCCACGTTCTGTTATGAAGGAAGCTTGAAAGTTTGCACGGAAATTAGATGTAAATCTGGCAGTTCAGTTTAATGGAGGATTGAAGAACATCTAAAATGATAGGAAGCGAAAAAGAGCAGGAAAACTAAAGGAAAAGGAGCTTATCGAGAATTCCTGGAAATCAAAACCTTTGGATGGTCAATATTCACTGCGAACGGACAAAGTTGATGTAAACATTGTTGACACCCATCAGTGGTTGCGTAGTGCTGGTTTGAAGTGGGAGACAGAAGGGTTTATTGTTGTTGCTCAAGATCAAATCCTTTTTACAAGGAATTATCAGACGAGTATTGTTAACAATGGTTCAGGCGGGTATTGTTAACAGTGGTTCAGACGTTATGTGCAAGTTCTATAACGAAAGCACTGAAACTACTAAGCTTCTCATTTCAAGATGCACTATCGTTTCTCTAAACGACCATCATTATCTTGTTGGCCAATCCATACACTGGAAAGTTTGCAACGACTATTGGTTTCGAAACATCTGATTAGAGGTATGAACATAAACCATTACCAGTTATTGATACACCTAAAGTGACGATTCCATGAGATTTTCCAAAAAGGACCGACCGAACAATACAGGGTAACCAGCCAGATATTGTTTATAGGGATAAATAGAGTAGAATGTGGCAAATGATTGCTATTATTGTACCAACTGACTAAAATATCAGCTAAGGAATTCGAAAAACTAAATAAATATAAAGAGCTTGAAATAGAAGTGGAAGATGAAAACTAAAACCATCCCAATTATAATCGGTGTTTTGGCATTATTAAAAAGGGGACACAAAAATATGTCCATGAAACCCCGGGAAAGCTGGCACTTAACAAAACACAGATTGGCCTTGATAGTACTGCGTATATTCTTAAAAGAACCCTTTCCATCTGATTATGAACTATTTGGTGAAGCAATGAAAATAGTACAAGAGTTTTACATCCTTATTAATTCACAGAAGGTTAGATAGGCAATATAGGGTTGTGGGTTCTTTGCTTAAAACCATTTGTAAAGTGCAATCGAGTTGCGAAGAAGGATGCCGTAATCAGTGAAATCAGAAAAGGCGAGGCAAATGATTGGTACCCTTATCTGGTAAATTGCAACCAAGGGGGTCAGTGTGCAACGTACGGTCTGTTACCATCAACGGCAAACCTGATCCACTGGAAATTGGCAGATGATAGTGCTTACAAATGTGAAAAGAAGGCTATATTTAAGCATTTATTGTCGAACTGCAAGATTGCACTGGAAGAATGGCGATATATATGGAAACACAATCAGGTTCTTACTGAAGATTTCGTTAAGTCTAAGCTTGACGAAATCTTCAGTAAGAACCTGATTGTTGAGAACTTGAGAACTTGATTTAATCGAGTGGATATTGAAAAGAAGAAGCGATAGGTTGGACGTCTCAAGCCGAATCTTTGAAGGAAGCTGAGGATATTGAAATTAAAAGTGATTTTGAAGCAAGATAAGTATACGAATAAAAACAACACAAATACAATAAAAGGTGATATTTCTGATTAACAAACTAACCCCCAATCATCTGCCAGCAAGAAGGTTATTCCGTTCAAACCAGCATTCACCCAGTATTCATCATGTGATTGCCATGGACGAAACAGCTATTTGGGTCTTCAGATACACTTATGATGGTATTGGTATTGAAGGAGTCAATTTGAACTGGTAATGAGAAATTACGTGTGGTTGTCTGTTTGGAGGCAAAAGGCGACGGAAGCAAACTAAATCCGATGGTTGATTTAAAAGTGGTAGTAATAGACCAAAGCAATAAATTAAGAATCAAGAAGTAATTGCTTTGTTTTGCCCGCCTCAAACTCACGGAAGAACGAGCAGCTTAATGGAGAATGGGTGAATAATGTTCTGGGAAAGATCCACTTTGGCAGAAGATTGCTTCCTTAAGACTCTTTCAATGCCCATCTTACCGTATCTGCCAAAGACAATCTAGACAGGCAAAATTGACATCATTGTTGTTTCAAGTGATTGTACAAAAACGTACAGGCTTGTGATATTTGCTGGAGAAAGCCTATTAAAGCCCACATTACCAAAGAGTATGACAAGTGGATGGCTTAAAGAGCAAACAAGTTAACTACTTAGGAAAACTTTACAACTCATTAGACTTTTCGGCAATGGTTTTTGGAGCGTGAAAGCGACTTGATAGAGAAATGAAGTTGTCTTCTTTTCAAAGTTGCTGGCTATGTCTTCCAGTGGGTGATTCCGAAGACCATAAGATAACACTATTACAAGGCTGATCCGCCCTGCGTCAGAAAGATTAAGAGCCATGTCCACAGTCACTGATATAGAACATGTAGATCCATGTCAAATTCTAACAGACTGACATAGAAGAAACAACGTCAGAAGTGATGATATTCGAGAATGTCAATAATTATGACTTGTTTCTGAAATTTGTTTCTGAAACTTGTTTGGTATTATGAAAATTTTTAAGTTTTTAAAACTTTGTGTTTTTGTTTGTTGTTCAAAATAAGGGCTTCCCATCGAATAAACGATCCCTAAAAAGTGCTGAAATTAATAAAATCACCGGTGCACGATTTCCGACTGCTTGATTGAACTGTAGAGATGCAGACAATTTGCTTCAGCAGACGACGCTCCTAGCAACAGCCAGAATCCTGCTCTTTAGTATTGGAGATAAAAAGGTGAAAATTTAAAAAAAACACTTTTTTTTTGTCATGATTCACATACTTTTAGGAAAATGGCACAGCATCGGGTTGAAAGAAAAATAAGAATGTTTGTATACCTGCTGAACACCGGTTTTCAAACGTCTTGTCCTATTCGCATTGGAACTGGACAATGGGATGGAATGCTTTGCACGGTTTAATACTGATTTTGTGAGACAAAAACTAATGTAGTTGTTTTGGTGCATTGTTTTTCTCTGGTAAATAAATTTATTTGTTTTTAGTTTCCTGTTGCAAGGAGTAGATATCACTATTGACCTCTCCATCTTAATATTTAGTGGTTCCCTCGTATATCCGTGACGTGTTTCCTAATGTCATTTTGTTGAAGTTGCCCCTAAACCTGGTAGAGGAATTAAACTAAGCAATAATGATAATAAAAAATTAATCAAAAGGAATGATCTTGCAACCCCTTTCACTGAGGTACATTGAACACATCTCGTTATTTTGAGAGTAAATATTCTAAAAAGCGCTTATTAATTATTGGTGAATGCAGCGTCAGATTTAGCTGATCGGTTCTTTCAATTCATTAATGCAAGTGTTGACTGCCTAACAAATAGAAGTGATATCGCCTAATTTACGCTTAAGTAAATAAAAAAGTAGTGACAGAAACATACACAGTTTGGTTTACATGAGAAGCCAGATCTGTAAAAAACTAAAACCATCGGGATAAACAAAGGAACTGGACATGATCGTGCTGAAATAAACTGGTGGTGTTTAATATTTGATTTGTTTAGAAGGTTTAGCTTTACAAATTACACAAAAAACAAATGACGAGTTTTGGGCGTTCTAAGCAGGTCTTCTTGTGTTGTATGTACAGCTTGTGTTTTCAAAAAAATATCACTTATGTGGATCACCAACATTGTTCATCTAGTTACAAGTCGACTGATATAATCAGTGAGTTAAGTCATTTTAATTGAATTGTATAAACAGATAGCACACAGTTCCAAGTGGTAACCTCCGCTGTTTGTGGTGTTGACTTTTGAAAAGCGAATCCTATGCCAAACACTAGGCTATTTTCACTTAGACAGAGGAGGTAGTATTTGGAAAATACTATTTGTAAAAAATGGAACGTTCAACAGGTGAATATTTACCTAGCGATGATATAAGAAAGCAGAGTCGTCCTTACATGTGGATGATATACAGGACATTTTGACTTAGCTGTCAAGTTAAAAAGGTTATGGTAGTTCACGTTAAACTTGGGCCAAAGAAATGTTGCTTAACTGTTCAGTCAGGTACATTGCAGGCAATCTTCTGTTTAATTTTTTACAGACTTAACATTTCTTCGTTGATCGTTATCCAAAACCTTTAAAGTGTTAAGCTATTCTTACTGTAAATAAGATGGTTGTTATCAGTGTCGAAAGAGTATTTGCAAGCTTAACACTGTTGTCATATTGTCTTTGGGTTTTAGGGCATTTGGAGATATGTAAGTTTACACCAGAAACCAATGGAGTGGATAAATAAGAGGCGATTTCTTTGTTATTATCTTCTTGTTCTCTGTGGATCAAGTTTATTGCATTTGTCGTTTGCTCAAGGTAAGAACATGTATTGTTACACCTTTAATATAAAGTGCTTTCAACGAAAGGAAAATAAATTGTCAATAGTTTTACCATAATAAAGTTAATGGAGGTTATGCTTTATTTTAAAACAGGGACTTGCAGCTAAAGCCCTGCACAGTCTTGTCAGTTTAAATTAATATTCCATTTTCCTGGAAGTCACTGTTCCTTGACAATTTAGTTGTATGAAATCATTAAGTTATTGGAAAGAATTTTGATTATTGAGGTTTTTTAACCTGTTTATCTGAAAATTGACTGTAAAGCTGAAACATGGAGGTATTAGTCATCCAACCCAACTGCTTAGCTATTTCCTTTCAAATTTACTTTTCCCAGTACCTTAAGAAAGAACTGCTTACTGACTTACTTGATAACCTACCTGTCCGAATACCTTCACACGGACATATCATTAAAGCACCGAAAATACCTACCCACATAACTACATGCTACCCCCATTCCTTTGTGACCCCTAGTATGGAAAAATATAAATGGTTATAATAAGCGTATAACCTTATTAAAATTTGTTTTGCCTCAGAATTTACCAAATAAAAAGGTACGATTGGATCGTAAAACTTTTCGACATTTAAAAATCGAAATAAATACAACATGGTAGTAAATATGAAATGTTATTAAAGTTTATTTTATGACAAGAGGTTTTTGAAAAAAATCCTTTTCACAGGAAATTAAGCGATTTTTGTATATTTTTTCTCTCGCCTCTCACAACGACCTAAGTTTCATATCGCCCCACAACTTACAAAATTTAAGATACGACTAAGAATGACTATATTCTATTACTATTTCTTATTGTTGAAACTTTTTCCACAGTAACGTTCTCTTTAAGGATATTCTTTTTTGAAAACAAGCAAATGTCGGATAAATACTCATCACTGTCATGAAATGATACGTTGGAGAAGAAAATTTTTTAATCACTTCACTATTTCTGAAGAAGAAGAACCAGCTCACCTTAAACGATTCTTTTTTTTTAAATTTGATTTTCCTTTTATGCTGTTTGTCGCCCAGGTGACAGCTGTCAACCGAGACTAAAGATTACGAGTTTAGAAAGTAAGGCTGGTGGACACAGTAGGTAGTCAGTAAAAAATTACTTTGTTATACAATCCCGTACAAAAGGTCTGATATGAATTAATGCAAACTGGAAGGAGTTCGATAGTAGCTTGTAAAACAGTGACCATGGCAGCTGCTGTTTACTTGTATGTCAATAGTTCAATAAGATGGAAATTAATGTACCAGCAAGGTGACTGCAGCCATTTGAGTACTGAAAGTTGGAAGCACATTTTAGTTTTGGTTCAGGGAGTATTTATATTTGTAGCTATTGCTGAATTACCGCCTGCATTGGTACAGCACAAGAATCCCCCTTTTAACTCGGCAACTTTAGACATGAGTTGTAGTTATTTTTTAATAAGAAAGGACATAAAGTTGTTTATGAGGATTTCTATAGCGTGCTCTTGTTAAAAAACTCAATAAAATGCAAGGAACGTATTATAGGAAATATATTAAGAAATCCTGTAGGAAAAAAAAGTTTGGCTGAGAAAAAAAATTAAAAGTTAATGAGAATTAGTTGCGTTTATGCAAAGTTTAGCTCTTATGAAATAGACTTCCCTGAAAGGTAGAATGACCCTCCAAAGTTAAAGAACATTTCTTTTTTGATTGTTGACGGATATCGGACTAGTATGCCTAGCAAATTTCCCAATTTTTAATCTATCGAGTTTGTACTTGTTTTTAATAGCTGGTTAGATAGGCCGGACTGCATTGGATATTTGCACAAAACATTGTTGATGCTCCAATCGAAAAAAATAATGCGCGATTCACTGGATATGTTGTAGTTTTTGTAATTTCGTTCTACTTGGCCTTTATGTTAACGTCCGTATTTGATTACAGGCTATGTTATGGAGATAACACAATTTTCATTGCAAATTTCGCTTTAAATTACCGTTTTTGGCGTATGCCGCGCAAGTGTGTTGTACCCAAGCCACCTATTTTTACATACAATAATAAAGCCCTGCGTAAATTTTGCAGTTCCCAACGTGACATTTCAGGAGGGGATAGAAACTGTATTTTGAAAGGCTAAGAAGACTTTAAGTTAATCAGTTAACCACTTCCACTTAAATGGCGTTGTCTTGTTATTGATAAACATCGCGTGCAAGAGATCCATTTTATTTTTAATAATTGATTGAATTATATGGAGCAGGTACCTAATGGGTCGGAGCTAATCCACGGTAGTTTGCAATGCCCCCTCTGCACACCGGTAAACAGATGGAACAAAGGCAAGAAGATGGGTAGAAAGACAACAAATACACTATGGCGCAGAACACAAACACTAAGTAATCAGCCTTTGTGGAACCCCATTTTGCTCCTCCGTACCCAATTTTACATGCAAGAATTGGTTTGGATAGGCCGGGTGGAATTGTTATTACACCCGAGTAAAATTGTGGAAAATTTCTTATTTGGCCAGATGTTTAAGACTGAAACACAGACAGGCTAATTGCCATGCTATATGTTACATTGTTTTTGGATACTTAGTTTATGTAGTTATGTAGTTAGACTCGACTGTGATTTTGTATTTGGTCAAATTTTATTGTATTAAAACGTCAAAGACCCAATACAGTTTTTTTATTCTTAATTTGTATTCTTTTCATCTTCAAGGATACTCTTTTGTACTACTCTATGCTATATTGTACTATATTATACTATACTATACTGTACTATTCTGTACAATACTTTACTTTGCTACACTATACGTTACTATACTATACTATACTATATTATCTTATACTATACTATACTGTACTATACTGTGTTGTTTGGTGTAATATATGTAATATATACATATTTTTAGGGATTTTACGATTTAGAGAAGGTGAAAAAGTGGTTTTGGACTGCAGAACTGTTGAATCTGTAAACACGAAGATTATATATCGGTGGACCAAAAACAATACAGATATTATCGCTGGTGGTAGAATTTCGATAGATGCAAATGGACGATTAGTGATAACAAATAGCTCTGTAATTGACAGGGGTAAATATACTTGCTATGCGAATAGCGTTCAGAAAATTTCATTGAGTTTGGAAATTGTGAAGATGCCTCTGGTGAAAGGTAAGTACATATCTGCGGATTTGAGAACTTTTTTCGCGAAGTTATTTACATTCAATTAAGCAGTTTAGGCAGGATCTCTGAAAGGCGTTTCGAAAGCTATTTGTAATTTGCCATTACATGCTGTTTTGATGTGTCTTTTTCAGAGTATCATGTGAAAGATAAAATACAGGCACGGGTAGTGAAGCACTTATATTTTTTTGTTGGCTCAGTATACGTGACATGTTACACAGTATCGTTTAATGATATTGTATCTAATTCATACGTGTATATAACATTCTGTTGTCAAAGACACCATTATCACACAACAAGGACAATATTCAGGTAACCCGAATGATGGACGATTTTAGAAGAAGCAGATAGTAGTTGTGGCCAAAAATGTGTTCGAGAAACAACGGGAGCTTCGGAGAAGCTCAAGGCATACGCTGAAAACCAGGATAATGGAGAAGGAACATGATCTTGTGCGGCACGGGAAAAGGAACAGTACCAAAGGTTGTTGTGGGCAAACTGGAAGTCTTTGAAAGGTGATCTTACTAACAAATGCTTAAAATACATTCAATGGATACTGGTATAAAAGAAACAATACCTGAAACTGTTGCTAACTTTGGAAGTTGATACACACTAAAGAGAGAAAAAAAAGACATGGACTGTCTTCGGCACAAAAGACAGTTGCTGGTAAACAAAGGAAGAATTAAAAGGGGAAGATTTTTAAAACAAAAGCGTCGCAACATGATGAATAAAGTGAAAGAAACTGAAAATGTTAGGTTATTAAGGGGTGTGACGACTGGGAGAACTAACATGGGAATTGACAGAACACCCATTTATATAGTGTGCGGCATAAAATTTAACAGCATCCAGTGTTATGTAAGGGGCAAAAAAGGACCTAAAACTCACGGTTCTGGAGATATTTTTGAAGCAAAGAATTGGGTAATACTAGGTAGTACTTAAAGTCTAGTATGAAAAGTGATGCAAGAAATTGTACAACAGGCAAAGAAAGAAAGAAAGAAAATGGAAGGAAACATAACCATGAATGGACATATGCAAACTGGACTTATTAAGACCGTTGTAGGAGGGAAGTGAATTTGTGGGGTGAATTTTCATTCGTTAATAAAGTTGTTAAAGAAGTATTACAGCCAAGTTAACGTTTACCTAAAGGAAATAGGTCTGTACGTGTTCTGACTTTTCATGTACAATGAAATGCACACCCCAGTGTGAAACCATGCTCTGCTTGCATGTTAACATCAACCAAACAAGATATATCTACATTAGTGATTGCAATCAAATTCCAAGTAGTGCTTCAATCATAAAAAAGAGAAAATTCAAAAATATTTGGCATGATGCGTTACTGTAGGTTCAGTTTTTCGGAATTAACAATAGCTGTCTTGATTGGTGTCCTTGAAGGAGATTTAACATGCCATTTAAAAGTATAAGTCAGAGTATGTAATCCAAGATTTTATTTCTGATTGAGATTCATGACCATTAATAACTGCCATGCTACAAGATGGAGTTGCATCCAGATATGCTATGTTTTTGCGACGAAAATCTCTACCCCGGATTCTTGGAACAAATTCACTGTTAGTTTTGCCGGATATTGTAACGTTTCTACTCGTCGTTAAAGATTGTAGCTGTTTCCAAGAACGTTTTGGTGTTAAACGTTTTTCTAGTACGAAGTTTTGCATTTTGTTTGACTGGATTAAGGTTAATGAATAAACAACAACAAAATTCATGAAAATTCCTAAGTTCTTTATTGTAAGATTAGCTTTCGCTCGTCTCCGGGACGATGGTCACAATCGTAAATTTGTTTGAAAATTTTTCAGAATAATTTTTACACTTTCAGTTAATAGAACTCAACTGAACAATAAATTACATACGTATTTTGCCTGAAGGCTAACTACTATTGGTTATTAATAAATATCTCTGCCTAGAAAAGGTCTCTGGGCAATGATTTAATTCTTTTGTTTAAGCATGGGTAGTCCAGGCCTATTAAGGTCTTTAGAGATACCTAACACATGGTTAATTTAGTTTTTTTAAATGAGAACTTGACTTCGATGATTCTCTTTGTGAGGCTGGTGTGTATTTGTGTTTATTGATGTTAAATGCCGAGATCATGATAATTGTTATATCGGTATCTTGTCTTGGTCTGAAAAATCACGGAGCGAGAAAAAAAACTACCTTGAATTCTCATGGCTTACAAGAAACTGGAGTATTCAGGCTTCCGTTAAACTCCCTTTACTCACAGAATGGTTTTGCTTGGTAGTCTGCGCAATACGGTTTTGAAATAAAATGGGAACCTTTTTATTATTATTCTTTCGTTGTTTGCCCATTAACTCATGAAGAAGGAAAATTTACATTTTTCGTACGTTTTATTTATGTTCTCCAACACATAAGTTTGTGTCATAATGTGCACTTTGTTGTACATATTAAGTCAAAACAGGTAAACGCTAAAATCGCATTTTGAGATATAACTTTACCCCCGGAAATGTATTTTTGAATGTGTCTGGCAGCCTCCTCCCTCCTTCTTCCTCTCTCCCTGTCCCAACACTATTTTTACCACTGCGCTAGCCTTCGCTTCATTTCTAAACGAAGACACATTTTTTCAAAAACGAATTGGAGCCATCTGCGTTAATTTGGAAGGGGCTTTAAGAAAACGATCATTGATGGTACATTTGCCTGCGATCGTGGAAACACAACAAAAAGACCTGAATGGCAAACCCGAGACTAAATTTGCAGCCGCTGGAGTGGGATATAATCAAGGCTATTAATACACAATATCGCCGCCCTCTCCTGTAAATCGGAATGAACAAAATATGTCGCCAACGTTTCAAAATACGATTCTGTGAACTTTAGTTACATCCGCCTCGAAGGATCAGACAAAGGCAGCGTTCAAGAAATGTGTCGCAAAGGCTAGAATATATTAAGAAATCATCATACCGCTCGCCCATCTATTAACATACACCCAAGGAAATCTGAACTTTCGCAATAAAAATGCCGGAGACTAACGGAGGTGTGATAATGAGCTGGCAACCTGGGATACAAACACCACGGGAATCAAAGAGCATTTGCTTACTGTTTTTGTTGTTTCTCGGAATGATTTTTTTGCAATGGTGGATGAAAAGTATGACGAAGATGATGATAATCAATTGTGCCTGCCAGAAAAAGAGACAAAAACGCAATTAAGTCAGCTGTAACGCTCTTGATTGTGTAAACCAAGTGAAATGTTTTTTGTTATCAAAAGATGTAGGACATCTACACCCTTCCGTGTACGAACTACAAAATGGATTTTTCTGAGTTATCGTTGAACTCTTCAAAACCTGCCTCCCTGTGTCATTTCTTTAAGGACTGATGCACTTCCTTGGCAAAACAGGAAGAAAATCTACCTGCCCAGAGTTCTTTCCATGACCAAAAAAAAATCTCACGAGTGATGTAATTTGCAAAAAGTTAAATGAACTTTCAGAGACCTTACATACCGTCATATCTGTTGATTCCAGTGTTTTCCCATGTAAGAGTTTTCTTTTATATCAATTTTTATCATTAGTTAAACGTTACTTATAATGGTGAACTATCTTTTCCCTTCCTTTCTGTGCTTAGTGAAAACGCCTTTGAAATTTGGTGCCTTATTCCTTATTAGCCTCGACCTCATTAACACGACCACCCCAGGAAGGCGACCATCTCGAGGATCTCCACATGGCCCTTAAGTGGTCGGGTTACCAGGGTTGCACTGCATGTAATGATAATGATAATATTTAATAATAATAATTTTTAAACTTCAAGCATATATTTTTCCATGTTATCACTTAATACAATTGTATGCCGTGTATACATTACATCATTACCCTAAGAAATACCACTCACTATCAAGGCATGGTATCAGGGACGCACAGAGTAACGTAATAATAATAATAATAATAATAATAATAATAATAATAACAATAATAATTAATAATAATAATAATAATAATAATAGGTTCAATAGGTTCATTCTAGTTGGCTTCAGTGTTTAATGAAATGTTGACTAAACCAGATTCAACACCTAAATGGTTCTGCCAAGNAAACTTCAAGCATATATTTTTCCATGTTATCACTTAATACAATTGTATGCCGTGTATACATTACATCATTACCCTAAGAAATACCACTCACTATCAAGGCATGGTATCAGGGACGCACAGAGTAACGTAATAATAATAATAATAATAATAATAATAATAATAATAACAATAATAATTAATAATAATAATAATAATAATAATAGGTTCAATAGGTTCATTCTAGGTTGGCTTCAGTGTTTAATGAAATGTTGACTAAACCAGATTCAACACCTAAATGGTTCTGCCAAGGTACAACTTACTTACTTGCTAAAACGAATGACACTAAAAAACCCCAAAACTACCGTCCAAACACATGATTGTCAACAACCTATAAACTACTGACATCAGTCTTATCTGAAAGAACATATGCACATATGGAGGAACGTAACATCTTCCCCATGGAGGAAAAAAGGTTGTAAAAGGGATCCTACAACTGCAACTTCTTATAAACAAAATGATATTATAAAATACGAAATCAAAACACCGAATTTTAAGCACTGCATGGATTGATTACAAAAAAGCCTTTGACAGTGTCCCTCACTCGTGGATTTTACGTTGTCTTGAATTATTTAAAGATCTCCCACCCTTATAAATTTGCTTAGATCCTCCATGCAACTATGGGAAAACAATCTTTTTCTCTCCCACTCTAATGGTATCTTGTCTTTTCATGGCATGCGAATAAAATGTGGCATTTTTCAGGGCGACTCTTTGTCACCACTTCTCTTTTGTATGGCGCTCATTCCATTGTCCAAACTCTTAAACGACACCGATTACGGATATAAAATCAGTGAAAAGAAAATAAATCATCTCTTTTATATGGAAGACCTATGCCTGTAACGATGGAGAACTGAAAGGATTACTTAAAACAGTAAAAGCGTTTAGTGATGATATAGGAATGGAATTTAGATTGGACAAGTGCGTAAAAGCCACTTTTCGTCCGGATGTTGTTGTTTTTTACTCAGTGCGGTAAAAAACAACAACGTCCGGACGATTACTTTCCACCTGTTGCATTGTCTCCACTGATCTATCCCACCAAACTTTAAACCTACCATCTTCACTCTTTCTAACTTTTTCAGGCACCTCTTCAAACCATTTCCCAGCACATTTTAACCCATACTTTTTTCACAGCTCCCAATATATTCTCAATCCCATCCTATCATGTCGCCTCTTGTACTCCTTCTGAGGCAGTACCTTACACCCACACGCAACATGCCAAACTGACTCAGATTCCAATCCGCAGATGCTACGCATAGGACTAACACCAGCATCCCACTTCGACTGTGCCAACCTTATCCTCAATGCTTGCTCTTGAGCAGCAAACACTAACGCCTCTGATTTTTGCAAGGAAACCACCCTTAACCCACTGTACTGATCTCTTTGTTGCATTTTCATCCATCTCCCGAAACAACCTACCATGCAGAGCTTTCTCCATCAATCTCTCCCTTCCCTCCGCAACCACTCTCGTCTTGTAATGCTTCTTCGTCTCCCTTCCAAGCATGATCATTCCAGCCACCTGTTCCAAAATCGTCTCCTCAGTAGCATGTACATACTCTTCTAACCCTAACTCTTCCTGCCTCACACAATCTTCAACGCTGATGAAGGCACGACCCCCATCCTTTCTTTCGATGTACAGACGATCTACACTACTATTCCTATGCAAAGCACCATTCATCGTTACAATCTTCCTTGTCTTGGTGTCAAGTTTGCGCAGCTCAGCATCAGACCAATCCAGTATTCCAGAGCTGTATCCGACAACACT